>JAMYIC010001827.1:6086-32876 GCA_024112705.1 Microcera coccophila
TTGGGGCTGAGCCTAAGAGTAGATTTGATACTTTGGGATGGACGGCAGATGCGAATACGAATTAATCGTAGTAGGGTATTAATGTCTAGAGGAGCGGATATCGAAGCTTCCTGTCTGCTATTTCGACAATTGATCTGTGTATTTGAGATATCAGCAGGTTAGACACACCAAAGGCCATCTAACCACAGCTGAGCATCGCCAAAAATGCTTTCATCGATTAGGGACCACCACTCAACATTTCCCGTCCAATGCGGAAAACCCTGGTATAGTCAAGGGTCAATAAGGGGAATGGCCCGACCCTTTTACCAAAGTACAAATATATATTTAGGACAATGCAAACTCTTTGATCCAACCCTGCCGGTCCCCGATTCCGGATCCCCAGTCAACGCAGCAGCGCGGCACAGTGACAGGCAGCGACACAGGAGGTTACACAGGGGATCGACAGAAACCGTCCGTCCCTTACGGAACGGCAGCCCTAACCTTCACGATGGCGGCGCCCCGGGTGAACTAAACTATCCCTCGTGGCGCAGATCCCAGGGCGGCGGGAGGATTGTTCCTGACAGGGCCGATTTGCGGGTTTCTGTGCATTGAACTAGCGCCCCCCCCCCCCCGTTGACGAACTCGGAAGTAGGATTTTTTGGACTTTGGTGAACTTTGGATTAATTAAGATGACGGCGTAGTAATCGGCGTGGCTTCGGGAAACTGCAACCGCCCCGTAAGGCGATGCCATGATCGTGGCGAGGAGAGGGATAGACTCGTTCGCGGACACTAGCAATCCATACCGGATATTGCTGATGGATGAATTTGTAAGAGGAACAAGTGACAGGCAACGAACTATTCATGCATCTTCGAGGAGGACTATATAAAGTCTTCTTCAACCTCTCTACCCTCCTATACAGCATACAGCTTCACTTCACCCTCCAACACCCCAACAAACAAACAAATCCTCACTCTCTTCCAATTCCTCCTCCCAGTCGATCAATCGATCCCATACCCGCAAAACAAATAAAAAAACACCGCGTCCAACAATGCAAGTCTCCGTCTCCGCCATCTTCTTCGCGGCCGCCGTCGTCAACGCCGCGCCCCAGACGCCCGACAAGCCCGTCAACTTCTACGCCCAGCTGTACAAGGAGTCGGACAGCTGCTCGGGCAACGGCGCCACGGCCGCCTACCTCGGGTCGCGGGGCCGCTGCGTCAACATCCCCATCAGCGGCAAGGGGTCGGCCGTCGTCCGCGTGGGCGAGGTCGGGAAGTACTACCTGGCCGGGTACACGGAGCCGGACTGCAAGGGCAATGTGGTGATGGTGGAGTCGAACGTGGGGGTTTGTACGAGCTTGGATGGGACGGACGTTAAGTCTTGGTCGGATGATATGACGCCTTTTGGGTCTTCTTCTTGAGTGTTGTGGTGGGATGGGGTTGGATGGGGATGGGAGGATGGGAAGGGGGTTGAGTTGGTTGGCTGCGGGTGGAAAGGCATAGGCTTGTATAACAGCAAAACACAATACAATACACTGGTTGTCTTGAAACTCTTTTGCTCTTTGGCGATATGTTTCGCCTCTTTGAGCGGGTGTCTCAAATCATGGGATGGTGAGCATCTGAGACATTGATCACAAGCAAGGGGCCAGAGTTCTTGTACTCCAGCAAATGGTGACGCTCCGCATCAATCAACAATAGGTGCTTTGACCGAGTGGTTAAGGTGACGCCCTGCGTAAGTTCCACAACCGCTACAAGTCTCAGTTTCGCCAGACACTAACACATTCCAAAGTAAGGCGTTGGGTTCGCCCGCACAGGTTCGAATCCTGTAGGCATCGTGTGTCTCTTTTTGCTTCGTTAAATGGTTCTTTACTGGGTGTGGTTAGTGTCAGAATTCAAGAATGTTGCCCAGGTACATTGCCTAGGGGATTCGAGGCTGCTCAAGGAGTCTCCATATTGGTTCGACATAGTGTTCAGTTCTGATGGGTATTCGGGATTGTAACATGACTCGCAGCTTTCAACTTTCAGCATTGAGCCAGACTACGAGACAGTTGGAAATAGTTTCAAAGACTTTAGATAAGCGGATAGGTTAGTATGAATGTGAGGTCGGTCAGGAGCCTCCCTGGCTCTCCAACTTCAAGTGTTTAGAATGCCGTTTTGAACTCGAGTTCAGATCCATTTAATACATCGTTTGGTTTTTTTTTGCGTTACTCTGCTCTTTCGTGTCCTACAACTTCACTTCGTTGGTAAGTTATTATATAAGAGGTTTATAAGTCAGCCTCCCGTACTTGGGATGTGACGTCTGTAGTGTTGAAACAAGCATTGACGACAGTCCGACACCACAGATAAAGTCACAACCGGGTGAAACGAGGAATCTTCTCTGGTTCTAGACTAGAATGCCCCGAGCCCCGTCAAGAAGGAGATTGGCGGACACGATCTGCGTTTGAGAATTGACTTGGAGTTCAAGGACATACTGCGCTGGTCTTTTGTAGCCGCCAAACTCACCACTACTTGAGTATCAAACCAACGTTGGCTTCACGCGGTGACACACCATCTTCATTAACTGGCATCTACTCACAAGGCCTGGAAGCACGCTCTCATCCTCATCGCCACGCCCTACGTCATAGGTTGCCTTAGGCCTCAGGCCTCATCATTTGAATAGATACTTCGTCAATATACAGACTTCTCAGACCCTTTTGTTTCTCGCCAACTGAGAAGTGAATATATGCCAGACTTCTGCTTCATTAAACAGAACCAAATTTCCTCCTTGCCTGTTGCCGTCCTTCGATTCCCTAACCAATCCAACGAAGATATTCTAGGCTGGACTGGCAACCCCTAACCTAATCGGACCCCCCGAAATCCCCCTCCAAAACAGCCTCAATAATCCCCTCGGTATCCATATGCCAAACCTCCCGAACCTGCAACCCAACGACCCTCAGCAACTCCCGCCACTGCGTCTCCGTCCGCTCCTGGCTCGCCACGACCCCCATCATCATCCAATCGCCGCTCGTCTGCTGCCATCCCGCTCCCACATCCCTCAGCACCGTCTCGTTGATCAAGAGCCTCGAGTGGCCCCTGACCATGGCGTCTCTCAGGTGCTCCAGGATGACGATGCACTTCTCGTCGGTCCAGTCGTGGAGGATGAGCCGGAGGAAGTAGACTTTGGCGCCGCGATATTCGGCGGGTTGGGGGGTGAAGAAGTCGTGCGCTACGGCTTTGATGGCAGAGGGGAACTCGGGGGATGATTGTGCCTCGGCGATGACGGACGGTTGGTCTTGGAGAACTAATCCACCAGGGAGGTCCGGATACTTCTCATGCAGCGCCCTCGTCTCGTGACCAAGACCACCCCCAACATCCACCAGAAACGGACCGCTCCCTTCCCCTCCGTCCAGCAACCTCTCCTCGACAGGGTAAAATTCCAACCACGACGGCCTCACCTTCGCATAGCCGGCCAAGTAGTTATTGAACGCGCTGCTCAGCCGCGGGTGATCCTTCATATACTCGAAAAACGGCTTATCGCTCTTCCAGCCGTACTGCGCCGGGCTACGACCGTGATCGCGGGGATTCCTGTAGCCCGTTTCGGCCAGGAACTTGGGAAGGGCTTCGAATATGGGGTGCATAGCCTCGAAGCTATAGGCAAGACCGCCGCTGATAGTCGGGTCGTCAACTGCTGCCCTAGAGAACGAGTTGCTGACATATCGATCTCTCTCAACTTCCTTGACAAGGCCGTTTGCCGCAAGGTGTTTCAAGATCCGCGCTACAACCATCAGCATCCTTCTACCACGTTCCGACGCGGAGATGCATTCTACTCTAGTACGGGGAGCACTTACACACAAGGGCCACTTCAGCTTTAGTGCTAGCCGCTAGTCGCTCGCTACTAATGGGCTCGTCAAGCAACTCCTCAAAAAGGCCAAGGTCGAAAGCAGTTCTCAGCGCGGCTGTTCGCGTCGGCTCGCCCCATCCAATCCTCGTCAGTTTCTCGCCAGGACTCTCTAGCTCTTGGATCAGAGTGTTCGCCGCCGCAACGAGACGCCGTCGTGCCGCATCGTCTTGGTTGTCGAGAAACAGCTTACCGTTTTGAGCGATAGCTTCGAGCAAGAAGGAATTCATGGTTTTCTTTCGCAGGGAGGAGGAGGAGGAAAATCCAGACGTTAGCCACCAGAGATGGCAAGTCTTGGGGCGGTTGAGGTCGAAGAGATGGAAGAGATATTGAGGCGAGAGATGGGGCTTATCTGTTGACCCAGGGGCTATTAAAGCCTCAAGGCCGAGCGGACTCCAGCCCAAACAAATAGTCCAGGGCTGGCTCGAAACTCCAAGCAGACAGAGTTGCCATGCTCCTGGGTCCGGTTCCTCGCTGCCCCATCTCGTTGGCCGATATTCTCCGAGCCTCGCTTCCAGGAATGCATCGTCGGGGCGCACTCAAGCCCGTACCCCGCAATGCTACCAGACCATTGGAACCAGTTGGCATCATGGGTAGGCTTAGCGTGGCAGTGGTTCGAGCTAGAGAGCGGGAGGACCGGGTGGGTGGTGTAAGCGAAGTCTATACAATGCAGGTTCGTACGTAATGCAGGGCTCTTTATATATATACTGTCGATGTCTTAGCTACACTTCTGCTTCCGCGATATAAGGGTCCTCGTCGACAACAATGATGATCCCAGAGGTCAAATTCAAGAAAAGGGACAGAAACGCCACGCTCCGAACGTCCATACCCAACACCCCCCCGATGATCACGACCGCCCCTCTGTCGAACGGCTTGTCTTCCGTAGTTTCGTTCTTTCAGCCAACGCCGGCGCGAAGGAACTCTTGCCCAAAGACCCCTATTTCTTCATACCCAAGAAGTTCCTCCGCTTCTTCTCTTTGTGAAGTTTCCCGTCGTCATGGTGACCATTGCTGGCGCCCTGGGCTGGCGGGTTCAACGACATGTTCCCCATAGCCGCGGTGGGCGGGGTGTTGCTGCTTCCATGGCTTGGTCGATTAGGAAGGCCACCAGGGGGAACGGGTCTCCGTCCTCCAGGGGGTGTGACACCACCACCACCCACGCGCTGCGGGGCGGCCATGGGCGGTGCTTGTTGTTGGCTTGGTGGTGGCCGTGGGGGCGCTGGTCGTTCGAACAAGTGAGCCGGAGCGCGAGCCTTGGGCCGTTCCAAAGGAAGATCGAGCTGACGCTTGTCGCGGCTCAGGTCGCCGACCTGCCGCAGGAAAAGTTGAGGGGTGAGCAGGTGAGATGTGCAGAGGATAACATCCCGGCTCTTCTCGGCGCCGATCTCGTAGCAGACACGGCTTTCGCTAAAGGTGGCGCCTCCGGCCATGAAGACGATGAGGCGTTGGCGGTTCTCTGGCGGCCGTCGACCTGCAGCGGCCCAGTTGGGTCGTCCGGCTCGAAGTGACCCCCCCTGAGCGATCAACAAGTCCTCGTTGGGATTTGTCGGGGGTTTGACGTAGGGAAACGATTGCTGATCCAAAATGCCCCTAGATAATGCGTCTAGCATAGGTTTCATGACAGGCTCGAATCGAGACAAGAAGTTTTCTTCTCCCAGTTGCTGGGCCTTGACGTCGATGGGGAAGAGCGGCGGAGGAGGCTGCCTGACTGCCTTCAATTCATGCGTGGTTCGTCCCCCGATTAATTGGAGATTCGTCAGGACTTGGCTGTCTTTCTGTGGCAATGACGCATGAGCGAGGAGTCTCTTGATATCCTCGAGAATGACGCCGTCGCGATACAAGGTGAACATGATGATGAGACGCAGCCGATCGGTTTGCGTGGTCGATTCTTCATCCAAGAGCCGAACCACCGAGTCGAGGACATTCTTCGGTTTTTTAAAATCCTCGTCCATTCCTGTTGCCATTGTTTGCTCGGCCGAAGCGATGTCTGGGAGCTTCTGAGCTTGGAAAAGGTTCATGCATTCCTGGGCCATTGTGAGATGCAACGAATATGCTTCCTTCATTTCTTGGAACTGCGGTAAGCCCGCCAACATATCCCTAATCGTGTTGAGATTTGTCGTGTCCGCATTTTCGTTGGTGAAGTGGGGGTTTTCTCGAATGAATTTCTGAAAGTCACCCATCAACTTGTCGATTGTGTCCTTCATGTGTCGGTGTCGGTTCTCGACCCAGATTTTGTCCTTCTCGCTGAGCTCCATATTCTTCTCCTCAGCATCCGGTGCTCCCGCGTTCATGGTCGTCTGAAACGTCACCTTGTCGCCGTCCTTGATTGGAAGAAGATCGTGAGCCATAGCCTGGTAGGTGAACTCGTGTACGAGCGGCGCCATTAAGTCCATCGACCGATCCGCAATTACCAACGTTCCCTGTGGCCGTTGAGACGGAGGCGGGAACCCCTGTTGGAACTGAGCATATGTATCAAGCTCCTCCTGAACAAATCGTGCCAGGTGAGCAGATAGGACATGAGCTTCATGGAACGCATTCGCCGGCCTGTAATATCTGATCTTTGGATTCTCGCCCAGCGTAATGCAAAGCCCAGCAATCTGACATGATGTTTAGCCTGGGCCATCTACTGACTCATTCACAATGCTTCAGGCGCCACACATACCTTCTGCGCTAAAGTCCTCATGTGGGTTGGAACCAGCGAGTTACAACCCGGGTGATAGAGCATTGGAAAGCTCCATGGATCGCGAAAGGTTACGACGTGGGATTCTCGAGGATAGAAATCGATCAAGAGCGTCTTGGAAGCGAGGCGCTGCTGGCGGGACCCGGGGAAATCGTCGATCCGACGGCGCAGTGCGGGATCGAGCAGTCCAGTCCACAGAAGGAACGAGCTGCGGTAGCGGCGCACCTCAAAGTCGGCGAGGAGGCATTCGACGGAAAAGGGTTCGGGGGATAAGAGGTAGATGGCGTCCATCTCGGGGTTGTGCTCGCGGCGGTCGACGATGCGCTCGATGGCTGAGGAAGCATGGGTCAGAGGATAGGGTCAGAACAAAGGGTTGGGTGGACGAACTCGCGATGTTGTTGTTGAGAATGTCATCTTCTTTGACCGCGTTGTCGATGATCTTCTTGGATGTGTCGTCGACGATCAGGCATTTCCACTAGCCGTGCGACCTGGTCAGCTAGGATACGTTGGGCAACAAGGATCGGGGCGGATCGTACGTCGCCTTTGGTGATGTTCTTGATCTCTTGCAGAATGACTAGATTTCCCCCATCAGCCGATGTTTCTCATGCGCGACCGGAACCCGGCAGGGGCTTTACCATCATGCTGTTCTTGAAGGACGGACAGCCCCATGGTGGATGTTGCAGGCGGGCTGCCCTCTCGAGGTCGAAGCGCGGTGCGATGAGATTAGACGCTGGAGGGAAGCGATTGCGCGAGTGATGAGATGGTCGGTCGGTTGATGCGAAGCTGCGCAGGACACGGCCCCTCAAGTATATCGCTTGGAGGAGGGGATAGGACAGACTGGACTCAGGACTCGCAACGTCGTCCTTGTTGTTTGAGGAGAGCATCCTCATCGACGCTTTGGCGGGGTTTCGAAGCCTCATGGCGCCGAATAACGACCCCACAGTCCAGCGAGGCTCGCCGCTGGTTGGCTGGTGATGACCGCTACGGATCGATTTGCTACAGCGACGTGACAGCTATTTCTAGGCGCTGCAGCGATGCCTTGTCCGGACAATTCCAGTGATCCTGGGCCGCCGCACACTAAGGTCATCGCCGTCGTTTGGCGGAGGGGGGTAGGGGGGGTTGGGTCTATCGACTTTATTCAGACCTCACTTGAAGGCTGAGGGTGCTCAGTTAAATGGAATGGGGGATTTGAGTATGCCAGGCAATGTGAAATTTCTTTGCTTGGTATCTCGTCGTTGAGGCCCATTTCTCCGTGCCTACTCACAGCCCGTTCAGCTCAATATTGCTGTCGCCTAGACGAGTGACCTGCAGTACGCCAAGGCAGATCGTGGGGTTTGGCTGGGCACCGTCAGACGGTAGGTCTTTGATAGCGACGAGATGCCCACCTAATTACTTCGTAGGCAGCTTCAAGGACTTTGAGCCTTGAGCAGTCGTAACTTGCTGTCCTGCATTCTCATCAGGACACCTGGGGCCTGCAGCACAGGCCGTCTCAAGGTCATACTCTTGAGACGGAGGGAGTCGTTGGTTTCCATCTCGGGAATCATGCCGTCCATCACTCAATGATCATCCGTCCCATCCCCCCTCAAGTACTTCTCAACATCCACACTTCCAAAAATGTCCCTCTGCAGCTTCTCGTTCCTCAACCTCTCCCTCTCCGCAAGCTGCCGCGCCTCCTTTCGGTTCAGCTTCCTCGGCGCCTCCTCTTTCTTTGGCACGTTTTCCGGCACTTTTGCACCGACGCCCAGCGTATCCTCCTTCGCAGCCACCTTGATCGGATATCGCATCCCCTCACCTTCGCGACCGAGCCCTTGTCGAGCATCCGGGTCCCAGCCTTGGGCTTTTAAGGCCCGGAGACCCATGCGTGACCGGTCGAGCGCTGATGGGGGATGCGAGTGTGCCATGCCGACTTGATGGGCCAGCGACGATTCATGCGCTGAGTCTGTCATGGGGAGCCCGCAGACTGGGCAGTTTGAGGCTTCTTCTTCACTTGCCGTGGAGTCTTCAGGCTTTTCCTTCAAAACGACGCTCGCGTATAAATCGCCTATGTTCAAGGTCGTTTTGGCAGTTGTCGTTGCGATGCTCGTATCGGGTTCCTGGGCGCGAACAAACTCAACCTTTTTGCGCTTTAGGCCTGCACCGAACGCTCGCTTGTGATGCAGAGGCACATCGTCATCACCGATGTTCTCCTCATCATCATGTTCTCTAAGTCGTCTCATCCCGAGTTCGATTAAATAGTGACACAAGCGGAAAGTTGGTAGGCGGTTGTGTAAAAGTGAAACTCCAGGCAGTCAGTGTCGATTAGTCAGTCAGGCGTAGCTGGAAATGTCCATTTACCGACCGGTAGTTCCTCTACGGCTTCACGCTGAGATGTGTGCCCTCCACGTCTGATGCCCAACTTGACTTAAGTTTAGCTGCTAGTAGTCATAACATAATCTTGGAGATAGAGTGTTCATTAACCAAGCTCAATATTTACACTCTGAGTCAATAAACGGTAGTCAATGAACTTCTTGGCCACGTGCATTTTCATGCAAACTACAGGGTAACATCAAAGCCAAGCTACTTTCGACGAATCCCTCAGGCAGTTCTACTACGTAATAATCGAAAATCGTAGGCTTTCGATAGAGGCTGCCCCGATCTTTTTTGAATCCAATGACAGTCCGTTCTAGGCTGTTCCTAGGTCGTGTCTAGTGACCGATTTAATTTCTAGGACAGGGCATGGATTTATGCAACGTCGATGGCAGACGTCCCCGTGCCAAGAGGATAGTCTACTCAAAACTAGAGATCCGTAATCTAAGACGTCACCAATCCCTCCGGCAAAGCCATGACCTTGTTTAGAGGCCCATCTAAATTCAAGCCTCGATCCGCATCTATCACCCTCAAGGATTCTTCATGCGGGCCGATATGGAAATCGAATACCGTCCCGCACACCTCCAATCCTTCTATACAACCCCGAGACAAAGCAATCGAATCTTAAACTGGTTCGTCGGGAACCCATGGCACTTGCTCACAGGCCATACGCCTGCGTGTCTTGTCGAAGAGCGAAGACGCAAGCTCAACCGCATGAAAATCAACGTCGCGAGCGGTGTGTGGTTATAGAACCAAGCTGACGTATGGAGACAATTGGTGGCTGCATCTCATAGGCCCCTCCCAGGTTAGGATCTCAATTGCCCGAATCCTTTGGCTGCCCTAAGGCTACACCAAGAGAAACGACAAGGATTGTGGTCAATGACGGTAGTGTCCGTCTGAGGTACCAGATAGTCGTCAAATACCATATAATCTTGGTGACAATCAACTGATGATTTAACACTTTCCCTGTCGATATTTAACGGATGTGCGTGCGTTACGTGGGTCGAATATTCTCGGACCAGTCTTGGAGCAGTTAAGCAGAAATGCCGACGGCAATGTAACCTCGGGAGAGGGGTCGGGAACATTGAAACGAGGTGCATTAGGATGGATCTTTGAATAAGCTGCATGCCTATCTTAGTAATGATGCCATATCGTGATAACGTTATAGTACACTCACTCTTCCGGGTATAATAGAACGGGCTATCCTGACCTCCGCATGTCAAGATAGGACTTGTAGAATTCCGTTCACTTGGGTGCCGAATCCTTGTACAACCTTATTGCTTGTTCGAACCACAATCTAACCCTGACACCATGGCTGCAGCTCAACCCGCCGCTAGCTCCGAGGAGAGCAAACCCAAGATTATCATCAACGTTGGAGCCAAGGATGTGCGGCCCCAGCTTGTTCAAGGGATCCTCCTCCGGAGAGCAAAAACTGACCCACGACCCTAGGTCCCCTTCTACACTCCCATCCAAGACCCCCCTGCGGGCACGGCGTGGGATCCTCAACCCGAAGATAGCCTCTTCGCGCCCTTGAAGTTGAGGGGTCTGACCCTACGCAATCGCATCATGGTCTCGCCCATGTGCCAGTAAATGCTTGGTCCTCGCCGATCTTCCAAATCTGCAACTGACCTAATGTAGATATTCGGCCGAGAATGGCTACATGACCCCCTGGCACAAGCAGCACCTCGGCAGCTTCGCGACGCGGGGCCCGGCACTGGTCGTGACGGAAGTCAACGCCGTCTCGCCAGAAGGCCGCATCACTCCTGAAGATGCTGGTATTTGGGAAGATGGGCAGATTGATCCCCTGAAGGAGATTGTCGACTTTGCGCATAGTCAGAATAGCAGAATTTGTATCCAGATTGGCCATGCTGGACGAAAAGCTAGCACTGTGGCCCCTTGGCTGGACCGAAAGGCTAGTGCCGTTAAGGAGGTAAGTTACCACAGTGAAGGAGCGGAGATAAGACACTGACTGCAGCCGCTGAAGGCGGCTGGATGGCCTGACGATGTCGTGGCCCCCAGCGCCGTGCCCTTTGGCCATGGTTCCTTAGTCCCACGGGAGATGACCAAGGAGGATATCGAGAAGTTCAAGCGGGACTGGGTTGCTGCCGTCCACAGAGCCCTGAAGGCTGGCTTTGATGTACATTTCCAAGTTCTAGTGAGTTGTAGTTCAGGCGGCTAACATTGATAGGCCATCGAAGTCCATTCTGCCCATGGTTATCTCCTGAACGAGTTCCTCTCACCGGCATCCAACCGACGCACAGACGAGTACGGCGGTTCTTTCGAGAACCGCATCAGGCTTCTGCTCGAGATCGTCACTCTAACTCGCGAGGCCATCCCGGAAGATTACCCTCTGCTCTTGCGCTTGGGTGCCACGGATTACTTAGATTTTGATCCGTCTATTCCCCAGTGGCATATTGAAGAAGCAGGTCAGTTGGCCAGAATCCTCGCCGACAAAGGCGTCGACTTTATCGATGTCTCCGGCGGGGGCCTAGATGAGCGACAGAAGATCACCGCAGGGCCAGGATACCAGGTCCCCTGGGCCGCAGCCGTGAAGAAAGCAGTTGTGGGGACCTCGACTGCAGTGGGCACCGTAGGAGGCATCACGGCCGGTGAACAAGCCCAAGGCTACCTGAGTGACGGCTCCGTGGACGTCATCCTTGTCGGACGGGCATTTTTGAAGGACCCTAACTTGGTTTGGCACTGGGCCGAGGAACTTGGTGTCGACATTCATGTCCCAGCTCAGTGTATGCACCTCTGCCTTAACTCCGTGGCGCCACTTCCGCTAACAATAGTTTTTAGATGGCTGGGGCTTCGGGATGACACGCACACACCGCAAAAGTATCAAATAGAGGGACTGACGGGCAGAGAATGGGGTGGCATTTGATTGCGTAGCTATTCGGACATTAGCCGTAGTATGAGGCTGATGAATGGCTCGCGAGCCGGAGGTCTCACCGACCACCCTCTTTAATACTTGTAGAGCGCCTTAAGCTCGACCCCGAGATGAGATTATTGGATTTCGGTAGACGGAAAGTCATCACCTTCGTTCAAGTTGAAGAAAATAGTATCAATGCCGGCAGTTGAGAAGCCAAAATCCATCGACTCGGTCGACAGAACCTCTGGCAGATTCACTTCACCGCTGTTGGTCCCGTAATATTCGAGGGAACCCAGTTCGGCTCGAGAAATTTCCTCTGGCTTCTGTAGATCCCACATGATGGCAGGGGCCGGCAGGGGGTTGGTCTTGTGGATGCGGTTGCTATACGACCAATCTTCGTGCCTGCGGGCCGGATGCTTCAGCATTGCTTGATCACACAAGTCCTCAATGGTGGTCCACGCTGGAAGCTTGGCCATGGAGATATCATCGTTGTTGTAACGTCGGAATACCACGTCAACCTGCTTCCATGCACGGTCTGTGTGTGGGTGATTTGGATCTCGAGCCAAACCTGAAAGCAGACCTGCCACGGCGTGAATGGGCATTGGCCATCGAAAGGCCCACTGCCAATGGTGCGGCACAGCTGCTTCTTCTCCTCTTTCAAAAGTCTCTAAGCAGTCTAGACAGTCGTCGTAGAGTCTGAAGTGATTAGCAGGGTCATAATCGAGACCAGCAGAGAAGTACACACCTTCCCTGAAGCTGCTCGAACGAATGGCATTGCAAATTCGTTTTGGATGGAGATGCATGAAAATACACTACCGAAACTTGCAATGACTTGACCATAGCATTGTGCCAGTGGGTAATGACTAGATGCATGGGGTCAGAGCCGTCGAATTGATCGATAAACTTGGACTGCAGGTACGACTCCGTTTCGGTCACGAGAGCCCCGAGCTCCTCGCAGTGAGACGCTGTCCTTCGGGCCTCAGAGACGTTGTAGCATGTTCGGCTTAGCTCTCGCCTCATCAAGGCTGCGGCGGCATCACTAAACCCCTCCCGATCCCGCGGTCCTGGGTCGGTCCCCACCACTGGACATGGCCTCCAGTCTGCATCGTTGGCGTTATGGGACCTTCTTACGTCCCCCATGAACAGCAAAGTCGAGTCAGAGCCATCCATGTGAGCTGCTTGCGAATCGAGAGCAGCAATGTGCCCCCACATTCGTCTCCTCATTTCTACAACCCACGCTGCGTAGCCGTAGTAGGCCGGGTCTTTGTGCACACCAATCCGCCTGGCGATGTTCCCCGCAAGCCCGAGGAGTGTCGCCCCTACTTCGCAGTTTCCGGTGTGAAACTGACAAGTCTGGCTCAGTCAGAGACGGAGATCGTTAGAAAAGTACAGGATCGTCGCTTACAATGTAATATGACAAAGCGTTGAAGAGGATGGTATTCCGACTTCGCAACGGGTTTGCTTGATTAAGCGCCAACTCGGTGGCTTTTTTGAGGTGGTCGCTCAACGGAGACTTGGCCGTTCCAAGCTGCTCCAGGATAAGAGTCGCCGGAAGGACTGTGGCGGTTATGTATTGTGTGGCGAACATCAAAGCCTCTACCTCGCTGGCAGAACTGGAAGTCCCTTGTCGGTATTCCGCTACCATTTGCCAAAAGTACCCCTGATGACATGTGAAAACGAAAGGCTCAATATGATCAAAGAACAATCTCAGTAGCTTGTCTTCTTTGTGAGCGGGAAGATGAAACTGCGTCGTTTCTTTCGGATTCAGGGATGATGGACTCAGCGGCCAGTTCAACGGTCCTCCTTCGGTGCTTTCGTCAATATTGATGTTCAGGAGGTGGCGCAACCCATCGGTGGAGTGGTCGATGTTCATCCATGAATCTGGGCCCATGTGATACGAGCTGTACGGTCCGAAGATCTGACTACCGGCTTCGGCGGGGATGTCTGAATAGTCGTCAGAGCCGCTGAAAGGGCTCTCCCCAGAGGAATAATGATTGCTCGGGGAGAGTTTGAGTTTCGAGTAAGGGAGCGAGAAGGCGGCCATGTCTTCCACCATCCGTTCCAAACGTTTGACCCTGTCCTGAAGTAGCTGCTGGCTCATGACAGACTCTCTTGGTGCTTCATAGACGCATGAAACGCCATGGCGGACGCAATTCTTGCATGGCTGGGCCTTGTCACAGCGAACCTTGCGACGGCGGCAGGCGCTGCATGGCTTGTTGAAGTTGAGAACATCGCTTGACATGATGCTATGAAGATTGTGAAAGTTGATTCGGGAGCCTCATCATGTTCATGGCTCGTTCTCAAGACGTCGGCGTGGTCTGGAGCCTTATGTATCCTCACCTAAGCTGTGATTCTGGGAATAATAAAGCCACACTTCGGGAGGGGTGGATCCTAGCCACATCAACGTTTGTCTACACCTGCTCTGTTCGGAGATAGAGGCCTGTCTGCATGCAACTGGGAGCGGCCCACTAAGTAGTGTTTCGGCCTTTCTCTAGCGGCTTACAGACAGGCCTGTAAGCGAGTTTCTACCGCTGTCAGAACGAATCTGAGAAATCAGTTCCTGGGGTATCATTAGATATTCACAGGGACAGAGACCAAAGCGGCGGGGTAATCCAGCGACAGGGCCGGCACTTGTTGACAAGGGTACCCCAGGAGTCCCGCATGAGCCCACGCCCACAAGCGGATGGTTCACCGGCTGATTAGGCTTCAAACGGACTGGGAGACATACTATGTATGGAATCCCACAGTGCCAAGCAATGGGCCGCTTGCTCTGGTTCCATAGTGTACCCTGGGAGCTAGGAGAATACGAATTGGTGCATGATAATCCTAGCTGAGTTCCCAAGACATTAGCCTTATCAGATGGGATAAGTAAGACGGCGGTCATCAACCGAAGGTGTGAGATCAAGCGCAGGTGTTGGTCGGTTGTCGTCCAAGCTATAGTCATCCGCCGTAATAGAAAGAACCTTATTTCTTGACTTTGATATTCAATTCATTACGAATAAATCGTCCGTACTTTGCCTCTTCACATGATAAGGACGCCTAACGAAAGGCGCACTAACAAATTTAGTCAATTCCGCCTCGTAATCTTAACTCTGGTTAGTAAGACGTTATTAAGGAAGCCAGCCTTAAAGGAGGATCCCAACCACGTCAGGCCGCGGCACAGGCTTTCGAGGTAATACTCTTCTAATGCATTTCCAAGACTGAATAATGAGAGCTTGACGAGCTGCGTGGGTGTGGCGTATTTGGGCGGAGATGGATACCAAGTGACATTCTGACCATGAGATGTCTGGCCATTGTAATTGCCGCATGCAGGCCAGATGCACACTAGCGATCCGAGTACCACGTCGCAGCTTCACACGTTACCATTTGGACCCATTTTCGTATCCAAATCCTCTGCTCAGGCTAGGTTTTCAGCGACACCCGGACAATCTGGGCGGCGTGACGGGTCTCCAATAATGAGGTGGTCGACCGGTCGAAGCGCAGAGCTGCCTATTGGTAAGTTTTAGTCAGCACATCGTGATGTCCAAGTCTGGGGGGACCGATATTGAGAAACATAGGGAATCGGTTTCTGGCTGATACGTAGAATGTCGGTAGTGTATTAGGAGTTGTATTATGATGATGATCTCTTGCCCCTCTGCAGGAGGCTCTCCTTTGAGGGAGAGCTCCCCGCTCGGGGGCGGACTATCTGTTACCCAGGGGGGTCAGGTGACCCCCTTCTCTCACACGCATCACTGGCTATATGTGCGAGGAGAATGGCTGAAATTGCGTTCTCTGTTCCAGAATTTGGAGCATCTTCTGGAAAAGTAAAGGCGTCAAGAACTGGATTGTTGGCTTGGCTTTCTTATAGACGTGGCTGTGGGCAGTGAAGTAAGGTGTTGGCACGGAGCCCAACCTCCAGCGTCTTCGCCAGTCTGCATCTCATCGACCTGGTTGGCGTTTTCGTGAGGCCCGATATACCCGATATTTCTTCTTACGAGTTCCGCGGAAACGAATAGTGTGTGCTTTGGAAAGGTGAGTGCAATATTGAGTTGATTAGACTACCTCGGCGAGGCTTGTATAGCTCGTTTCCACCGTCCCAAACCGGAAACAACGAGATAATCTTCATCATATTCGTAAACCATCATCATATCGAGTCGCCTAGATCATTTGTTATTCGCTCGCTGGGCTGCCCAGACTTTCTGTTGCGCTTTGCGAACACGGTCTTCATCCATACTCCGACGCCAAGAACAATCTGTAGCAAATTCGCATGTGCGACACTTGAAAGCCTCTTCGATTTCGACGCCATCGGCCTTTCGCTCTCCGCGCCACCAAGCCATGTATTTTGACAAATAAGCCTCAAGGGCTTGTCGAGATACCGGAAAGTCATGCTGATCTAACTCTCGCCCATCGGCGCGGTAGACGTACTGTACCCGGAGCATATGCCCTAGCGAGTGCGCGCCGTGAGGAAAAGTGAGTTCCAACTCGTGGTATATCAGTGACATTAGTTCTCGTAGTGTTCGGTATTTCAGTAGGTCTGGACCTGGAGACGACGAGCTTGTGTCGTAGCCAGCAGATGATACCCCCGAGCCGTGGTCGAAATCGGTAGATTCCAGCTCGGAAGTCGAAGGAGCGTCCACGAAAACCTCGTCATGAAGGCTACCAATTTGGGCAATAAATGTATCTGAGAATGAGTCGTCGGGGTCAAGACCGTAGCGCCGGAAGACCTTCAGGAAGTTGAGCCGCCCAGCGGCCATCTCCGAAAGAAATCGATGGTAGAGGAGGAGTTGGATCTTCGCAGGGCGGAGAAGAGCTTTCGAAACCGGCGCTAGAGTTCCGCGAGTTTTGACATCAGCCAAGTAAACCTTTGGCCCGGGGTGCTTCATCTTATCGGATTTCTTGGGTGGGAAGTAATCTTTGAGTGAAGACTGGCGGCTCCCGGGTTGCGACTCCTGGCTTGACAGCTCCTCCTCAAACTCTGGATTCGGATTTTCATAGCTGACACTGTCGATGATTCCGTTGACCAAGTTATCGTCAACCATCCCCCAGACCTCCAGTTCGCGGGTAAGGCCAGTGTCTCGTAAGGTTCGTAGGCCCTGCACCAGATTCCAGAGTCTCAGCCCGAACCCATCTTCTTTGCTCATAATATCAATCTTCACCGTCGTATGTACCTCGTCTTCCAACTTTTGGTGAACCTTGGAGCCTTGACGCATTGCCGCATTGATGGTTCTTCGGCCACCAGGCAGCCTGGTAAGTGTGTACCAGTACTGAAGCTCGCACCATGCCCCCGAATTGAGGTCGCTTACAGTCAACGGCTTTCTGGGGTAGGAGCGGAACCTCTGCAACGGCGAACGGCCGTCTTGATATGGGTCGTCATCCCCGGATGCTTCATCCACCACCTCCGATGAAGCAGGCTCGGGTTCCTCGAGGCTTAAAAGAGCCCGACTCACTAGTCGCTTTGGTCAGTTAGTCTCATGAAATCCTCCTACACCTCGGTCACATACGATCGGGGTAGCCAACATCCTGGTCAATCTTGACAGCGGGAGCGAGCTCGGGCACGCTCGGCACGACTGAAGTACGAGGGCGCTTCTCATTCTGCTGCAGGGCTGTTTCAACACTGCCAGAGCCAGATCCTTTATCGTGGGCATTTTCGAATCCAAAATTGTCACCGAACACGCTTTCGGTCTTTCCAGGAACCGAATCTATCGCCAATTTTGCATGATCCTCGGTTTTGAGCAACGATGTTCGATTTGGAGGGGGACTATTGGAAGCAAGCTGAAGGAGCAGCTCTTCCTCTTCTAAAGAGAAATCATAGTCAAACTCACTGCCGTTGTCCGCACCAGCAATAGCCATGGCCATGATAATGATGATTCATGGCACTGGAGCGAAGTATTGGGGGAGGCGATGTTGGAGGGGAAGCTGTGTGTCGGGGAAGCGCGACCAATTCACGAAGTCACGTGGAGCCCGCAGGCACCAATTCCCATCCTGGCCGCCGATCATCCAAGGCTGACACGCCTTAACCGCGCATTTCCAATTGCGAGGCAGCCCAGTCTAAGGTCACGCCCTCGTGAATTGCAGACTTCCGTTTTGGACGCAATGTTGTTTAACAGAGTCAGCCACCGATTTGCTTGAAACCTCAGCCAAACCAACCCCAGCAAAGCTCCGGCAAAACTTCAGCAACGCCTTGCTGCTGACGCATCCGGAAGGGGTGCACCATTTGGTCTCCAGATGTGCGCATTCGTCGAACCAGCTCGATGGGCCTCTGCATACATATTTTCCCCGTCTGCCTAGCAGTAGTTTAGGACCTGAGATGCAGAGCCAATGTTGTTTTCCTATACGAGCATCCAGGACTTCATGACCAACGCCGTCATAGCGATACAGCCGTCCTGAAACCCACTAGAACCGCACCGCCCAGGTGGCTTGGCTGCCTGACCTGCGACCGCGCTGGCTCAATTGACCTCCCAGCCCCAAACGAGGCAGCCTGAAGGCAGCAGCCAGATACAAAGGCCTCTCGAGTTCCTCTCGGATGCGGTCTCACAGATCGACTCCAGGTCACTCGTTCACTCATATCGTTAATCCACCTAATACCGATAACCACCACCGACAACCACCAATGACGCACCTCCTCCGCCCTCGCAGCCCCACTTCCGGCGCCGCTATCGCGGATGTGAAGCCCGAGAGCATCTCGGAATCTCTCGTCGAAGGATCACGGCATCAATCTCCACGACTCGATCTCATGTCGTTACCAACGGAGCTGCATATTGCAATCTCTCGACTCCTCATCTATCCTGATGCTCTTTCACTGAAGCACACCAACGCCCACTTCTACAGCCTAGTCGACACTGGCGTTCGGCTTAAAGTGGAATGGCTTATGGAACGTCGAATGCTCCACCTCGAATGTCCCAATGACCGACGATGTGATCTGGGAAGTGATCTCCGCTTCTGTCGCGGCAGTGTTCCGTATGTCTCATTGAAATAATTCGTGAAACGTGTAACTAACCACTGCAGGTTGTTGATGCAACGAAGACGGGAGCACATGGAGTGTGAGTCACGACCAGGGCTTGGCTGTCTTGTCTATGGAACAAACACCTGTTCACACCGCTCGACAGTCTCCAAGCGAGTGCCACGTTGGCTGAAGGCAAAGTTGACGGTCGAGTTGTGGTGGGTGCTACTCGCTCTCTTACCCGTCGTATGTGGCTGGATATGGATGGCTGAGCTATTGCAATGATCCGCAACTCCACGCCGCATCTTGATTCTGCGATGATGACATGACTGTATTAATACCTGGGGGTCTTGGTTGGGGTTCATCTTGATTACGAAAAGCATTGCCTGTATACGTTAATTGTAATATTTATGATTGTGTTTTTCCTTGATCTAGGTGTGATACGTATTTCGTAGGTGGTGTGTTAGGAGTTGTATTAAGATCATGATCTCTTGCCCCTCTGCAGGAGGCTCTCCTTTAAGGGAGAGCTCCCCGCTTGGGGGCGGAGGTCAGGTGACCCCCCTCTTTCACACGCATCAAGGTGCATTTTTTACCTTTGACTTAGATGTGGAATTGATATGGCCATTGTACGGGCTAGATATTGGAGCTATCTTTTACTAGCACCGAACCTACTTGCAGGCCTTCCTAGTCAATTAGACTCTGCATTCCGACCCTCCTGTTTCCCAACCAGGGCAGTGTTGCCTTTCATATGTTCTCGATGTCAATGCCACCTTCATCAAGAGGTAAAGGCCTGGGAGCTTCCTACGAGCGAGTGTATTTAAATGACATACGATCTGAGAATGAGGTCTTACGTAGAATGCTTCGCCAACATCCTAGGCTGTAAGTATCGGGTTGAGTCTGCCAATATTGTGGGAGTCTATCTCGCGTATTGTGAAGCGTGAATTACGAAACGGTCGGCACAAGGCAAAACCTGCACATCGCTTGAGGAATAATTATTTACCTGGCACTGGGCGTTTCCCTGAGCATGAATCTCACACATGAAGTTTAGAGCGTTGGCGATATCTAGCCGGACCTAGACTTCCAGGTCTCGCGGATCAAAGCGTCTGGCTCTTTACTAGTCGCTGCAAGGGCTTTGTTGAAGGCGCCAGTGGACTGATTTCTTAATTCATTCTTAATGTTTAACTAACCAGGAGAGTGCTTAATCTAACATGTATCTGTAAAGCCGACTCTTCATCGGCTGCGATAATCTATTTCAAACTCCAACTGGTCCTCCACAACGAGGCGCTGAACTCACTGAAGCTTGACCTTGATGTAAGGGACTTCCACATCCTCCTCGTTCAGGTCTTCTGCTACCATGTCGAAGATAACCTCCTTCTGGTGCGACGGGATAGGCTTTTTGGAGATGGTCTCCACCAACTGGCTGAGCTTCAGGGGATAACGCTCCTTCAGCTTGGCAGGCGGGTAGAACGCGGCATACAGGAGACTGACTCCCGAGCTGAGCATACCGATGGTCAGACCCTTCGCCTTGAAATAGTCGAGAACCTCCTGCAGCGTCATATCGCTTATCTCAAATCGGTCCCAGATCTTGTCCAGCGAAACCTTGCCATCGGGTCCCTGGTATTCCACCTTTGGACTCGCGATTGGCTCGCTGAAGCCAAAGAATGGCAGCGCGAGGTTGATGAAGCCATTCTTGTACTGCTCAATGTCGTCTTTGCCATCGACAATCTTGAAGTGTTCAAGAATAACCAGCCCAGTAACCAGGGCAGTGGTGGTAGCGATGGCCGGGATGATCTTTCCAGCGATGAACTTCGTCTGGTGTCGATCGGCTGGCTCGATCTTGTAGTTCTCGGCTCTTAGGTTGCTGCAAGCGGTGTAGAAATCAATGTGATGGTTCGTGTCATCATCTTTCTCAAACTCAACGGGAGTGAGCTGGAATCCTGAAAGCGTGTTCGGCGCGGGAAGGCTGGCTATAATCTTTTCCAGCTCGTCATCATCGCGGGCTGCGTTAGCATTAGGGTCCTAAAGGGTATTAGCAGAGGGAATTTCTCCATACGCGGATGCAACCTACGGGTTCTTGATCGTCCGCCTGGATCTTGACGTTTGCATCGGGCGTAAAATCGGGAACGATAACGTTCTCGAGCTCTCGTAGATAGATTGACCTGTCCGTTCCTGGGGACTTGATATTGTAATTGAAAGCGTGCAGATTTGCCGCGGCCACAATAAACCCAAAGTGGGTAGGGTTGTTCGGGTCGAACTTGAGCGGATCAGGTGCACGCTTCGGTCCTGACCAGAACGGTGTGCCGGAACTAGTTTTAGCATCCTTCGGGAAGGTATACAGGAGCTGCTGGATCTTGTTGGTGAACTCAGTCTCGAAGAACATTCGGGCCCAAGCAATGCAGTCCTCGAAAGTCCTAGGTCGCTCGGTGGTCAGGTAGTTGCGTAGGGTCTCTAGTGTGTCCTTTTGGTCTCCACCTTGTTTCATGGCCGTCTGCAGGTAATTGGGCTGGGTCAAGTAGAGATTGACGATTTGAGGGGCCTCAACGAAGTACTTCTCAAACATGTGCTCCTTCGCCCAAGCAATCGTATGCTCGATTCGGTTCGGGAAACTTCGGATAGTGCACATAGGATACGACTTCTCGGGGGGGTCTTGAGAGGAAGAATAGGACTCGGTAAGATGGGGAAGGACGACTTGTGTGTTACCCTTGGTGCCCAGTGTACCGCTTTCCAGTAGCGGTTTCTGGAAGAAGACACACCGTTGGTCAACGTACGTACGAGCCTCAACGTTGTCCAAGGCATTAGTAACACCGTCCAGGTTGCGCCAGAAATCCTCATTGAAGACACTCTCGGTGTCAGGCCCAACACGCTCCTTCAAGGTCTCAATATGGCCCACCAGGTCCGGGTTCATCCGTTGGACAGCCTTGGCCGCAGAATCGCTCTTCATCTTGCCAACATCAGCGGCTCGGAAGAGGAACTGTCGGTTCAGGTTACTCCTCTCGATGGAGTCCATATCCGTCACCCAGATCTTGCCTTGTGGTCCCGTACCCAAGCCAATCATAGCCCAGCCCTTGAGCATCTCGCATCCAATAGCGCCAGCTCCGACAAGGAACTGCTTCAAGTTCGCAATCTTTTCCTGATACTCGGTACCGAAAACCGCGATCTGCCCATCGTATCGACTACCGATGGGCTTGCAAAGCTCGGGAGATCGCTTCGTGCTCACTGGCAGAGATTCCAAAGAGTCGTAGTACATCCATTGACGGACGGGCTGGAATTTCCCAGAAACGGCCTTCAGGACCTCCTGCGCCGTAATACCGCCAAATAATGCGGCCATCGGACTGATGTCACCCATGGCTTGATAACTAAGTTCCCTCAATAGCTTCTCGTTCAACTCGATCTCCAGCTTCTCCTGGTCGACAAACGTTTTCGCCGCGCCCAAAACAACAGCCGCGTCTTCTTCGTCCATTGGCTTGGGGAGTCGTCCCTTCGAGACCTGGAAAGCGTGCAGCGCTTGAAACCCGACATGAAGCTGCTGAGGCCGATCAAACTTTGCAAAGTCCGAGATCACGAACTCAGGCTCCTTTAGCGAAGTGGTAAAGCTCTTGAAGTCAATCACTTTAGGCATCTTGACCTGCTGATACTGGCCACCACGCTCGTACTGGCCCAGCCCAGACACGTCACCGATAGAAAAGGTGTAGGGGCCTTTGACGGTAATCTTGCGAGGTTCACAACCATTCAAAGCTGTCATTCCTTCGACCTCCGAGAAAGTTACGCAGTCTCCATCTTCCAAGCCATGACGGGTCTCATCCAGAGCGGAGACCAGGCCTTCCTCGTCAATACCGGCAACAATACCGCTCAGGGGAGCTTCGCCGGTCGCATCGATGACGGTGAACTTTTCACCGAAGTCGCAGAAAATGGAGCCAAAGAGACCGAATACGTCTGCAACTACCACATAGATGCCCTTGGTATGGCAATAATCGGCAATAGCCTTTTGGGAGCTAATCGGAACGTTGGTAAGTACGACGGCCTGGTACTTGTCGAACTGGGATAGGTTATCGTCAAGGCTGTTATGGCATGGAGTTAGCAAGCGTCGACCGAATACGGCTGTGACAAGGCCTACCTCGGAGACTGGTGAACCTTGACGGGTGTGTAGGCGTTGAGCTCAGCGACGCGAGGTGCGGTGACCTCGTCGCGGGGCTTGCCCACGTCCTCTGGAGTGAGGAAGAACTGGGAGGAGAGGTCGGCGATCTGAACTGTCGCAGGGTCAAACAGAGTCAGACTCTTGACACCAGCCAAGGCGATGTTTTTGGCGATCTCGACGCCCAAGCCCTTGAGCCCAACAACGAGAACGTTTGAAGCGCCCATGCGCTTCATAGCCTCGTGGCCTAAGACATAGAGCTGTCGGCTATAGAGAGACTCGTCGATCTCGTTGTGTCCAACTACGGACTCGTCGACTTGCATCCGGGTCGCGAGGTCGACCTCGGGCAGCTTCGTTTCCTGTAGGTGCACCAGGAGTTAGCGCAAACTGCTGCGATGAATAGCTAACAAGTGTCGCATGATCGCGGTAAGACAAGGGTGGTCGGCGTGATCTGAACACGACTTGATTGCAGAGCGCCTAGTGATAGGTAGAAAGGTGGGAGAACGCTTACAGCCATGATGCGTTTATGGGATGTTGGCGATCTCCCGTCGGAGAGCTTCCGCTTCCCCAGCTTGTCTATAGTTGGTAGAGGATGAATCTTGAAGGTTCGTCAAATCGTTGAGGGCGACCCAGCATCAGGCGGAAATCAACCCCGCCGAGCTAGAGGTAAAGAGCGATATGGCGAATGGCGAGGGGTAAAGATTCGTATCGTGAAGATCGAGCGACTCCAGATGCTCGAGTGTGTTTGTTGGGGGTGGGGAGAAGTGAGAGTGAACGAAGTTGGAGAGCACGAGGTTGAAGGATCAGATTCCGGCGATGCTTGTTGATGAGGTAATGACGCTCCAGCTGATTCCACCGGTACCTGAGGAAGCCTGAGATGTCATGAGGGGCAACTGGTGGATCCGACCCCGCCGTTGCCCAGGCACCAAACTTACCCTAGAGCCAGCCATGATATCTGGTTGCTGCGGTTTAACATCCTGGGCCGTGACGAACCGATCTCATTTTCCTTGAATGTATATTGAAGGCGAATCATTCTCTATTGCCGGTTTTACAAGTCGATATGCCCGAGCTGTCTAGATGACGAGTACGGCTAGCTTGACTTGTGAATCCCTAAATTGCTCCGGCTTTGCTGCGTTGCCTCACGCTAGAGTTTCGCCCTGGTGGCACAGCGCAATGCAAAGGACAGTTTACTACTTGACGAGTATGCTAAATCTGATTATACTATTTAGTAATAATCATCTGACCCTTCCTTGATCCTCTTCGTCCCTGCCGAGCTGTCATAAGCATCAAATCTGTGGCCAAGTGAAGTGGCTCGGCTGCTCTCGTCCTGCTTCCAAAGGCCCTTCAAATAGTTTTTGAACTCTCGGGACATCTGAACAGTGGATCTAATATGCTCAGGCTTTACAAGAATACGGCCTTGTTTGTCTTTATGCCCTTGAGATTCGGCAAGGGCAACAGCAATTTGGAAAGCTAGAAAAGACCACATCAGTTCATATCTCGTACTCACGAGTCTGAGCAAGGAAAGCTTTGGCTTACCATTTCGAATTTCTCTTCCATTCCACTTGAGAGCACGAAGCTCTTCAGATTGAACAAAGTCCTTCGTCGACTGGGGAATCCGCATTGTAGTCTCACGGTCGTCTTCTAGTTTCTGAAAGAAGGCGTGCCAGACTCTGTCTCGTTCCTCATCATGGAATTCTGGGTAGTAGATCTGCATGTGAATGCGAGAGATGAATGCTTCGTCAAATGTCCCCACCCGGTTTGTGGTGAGAAAAAGTATCCCGCGGAAGTACTCCAGAGCGCGCAGGAAGCCAGCGACGAGATGGTTGCGACTAATGTCTTGAACCTGCCTTTGCTCCATGTAGATATCCGCTTCATCAATCAGCAAGATCGCACCCCACCTCTCAGCTATGCTAAACCACTTCACGAGGCGACTCTCGATCTCTTTGGGTTCTACGCCGATATCTGTACAGGACAAGCTTAGGAGAGGTCGTCCAGTCAAGTTTGAAATACATTCTGCAACGTCTCGTTAGGAATCAACCTGCATTTATGCATGCTTCACAGCTCACCTGCGGTATACGTCTTTCCCACACCAGGTTTTCCGTGAAGAAGAAAGGCTAGCCCCTCTCCTTTCCCCTGAATAAAGTCTGCTGCCCAATTCAGCTCCGGTTTGGTCGTGCTGTGTCCTTCGTGAATGCGACTACTCCAAGTAGGCCTTCTCTGTCCCGTGTTCAGTAGAAAGGTGTTTTCTCTGATGTAAGTTCGCGTTAGACTTATGATCAAGTCTTTGATAGAATCCTTCATTACTAGTGTGTCTATGAGAGTCTCGTCGAATGACGCCTTTTGAAAGCCCGAAACGTGTAGCAATTCTGGGAAAGGTTTGTTAGCTCTATATCTGAGAAGTGAAGACGGTCGCATACCCCATTTTCGGGTTTTCAATAAAAAGGCCTCAATAATATTTCCACATAAAAAGTATTGATGATCGGGTAGTTCTTTCGTTGTTTCAGGGTTGATGTCGTAGTATGTACTAAATCGTGGCTCTACGACATGTGAGTAGATGAACTCCCTACACCAAGAACAAGAGCAGATTTTGAGAGCGCTGAAAGAATTCTCAGTGGGGTTATGCAGTATCACTCTCCTATCGGCCATGACACTGAATTCTAGTTTCCTATGCGAATATTGCCATGGATCTACCACGACGAGGCTGGCCAGCTAAACACGCCAAGTTAGCGGAGTAGGTAGAGGATGAATGTTCCAAAAGACTCACGTCACGCTTATCGTCCCCGACAGTCGTTCCTTCAAATGAATAGTATGCTTTTGAACGCCGCATATTGAACCATTTCTTCCCGCGCTCGATGAAGTGGAGTTTGGCGTCCGCAGCGCCATTTCTTCCAAGTCCTTCCTCAAACCGTAGATATTCGCATGGGAAAATATATAAAGCAACGATCCTTTTCTCGCCAGCAAAACGAGACAATGGCATCCAGCGACTTGCAGCACCAACTAGGGTTTCATCTCCATCCAGACACCACATACAAACACTGTATCGTTCCACTGCTCCGTCACGCATGTCAAAATTGCATGAAGTAGCGACGGAAGGCTCATAATCTGCTCTGTGGTGCTTGTCGAAGTACAAATCGTCCCCGGGTTTGTAGAGTAACCAGAGCATGTCAAAAGTTGCATAGCCTCGACCATGGCGTTCTCTCTCGGCATCGACATCAGCTCCATACCGTTGTCTGACGAAGTTTTGTGCCACCTGGAGGTGTTTCGCAGCAAACCGGTTGGCACATTTCGGTGATTGCATAGAGATCTTCGAACACTCTAGCCGTCGACGGTAGCTCGTCAACTCATCCTCGAAATGGAAGAACACCGCGAAGGGTTCATAGATCTCAACCTTTTCCTTGGACAGATCAAGGTTGGGATAATAATCGACAACACACCGCAAAGCCTCGCACACAGCAGGAGAGAGAATTTTGATATAAGAATGCCCTCTTGCAATTTCACGCAGCCTGTTCTTCGTATTCTTTCCCGAGTCCTCTTTAGAGATTACCTCGTTCGTAAAGCGGACATCGACGAACTCAAGGACGGGTGGCTCAACATCAACCTCAGGTTCGCTTTCTCGAGGCTCGAAGATTAAGTTTCGGTCAGAGTCTGCGTTGCGATACTGGATACGGTGTACAATTAGGTCGTCATCCATAGACGGCAAGACTGGCTGAAGATCGATTTGCTCTTTTCGTGGGCTTGGGGTTTTAGGAAACTGAGCCTGTAATCCGAGCCAAATTAGACATTTTCGATAACGATTTAAGGAGGGCTGCCTGGTTCTTACGCTGCGAGCTTCCTCTGAAAGCAAAGCATCAGCTTCCGTTGATGAGTTGGGAACCCCCATTTGATTCGTTCCAAAGCTATGCTCGTAACCTCAAAAGATGCTGTGGAATCGATCACGAGTAGACTCGTCTTCCGTTGAAGGCTTTTGTGAAGAAAAAAAAAAAAAAAAA
>JAMYIC010001827.1:33014-56783 GCA_024112705.1 Microcera coccophila
TAATGCGCCCAATTAGATAGGTGCATGACGCTATGCGAGAAGCGGATAGTAGGCAAACTGGTTTACGTCGCAATAACGAATGAGCTTTGATTGCCAACCGCGCGCTTGACCAAAGTGGAACACAGTTGCAGGCTGCATATCAAACACCCCGGCAGCCAGCAAATACAGGTTGTGCTTGACCGAAGTCTGCACCTTGCCTTGCTATCAGCCTATGGAGGCTGAAGCTTCTTGCTGCAACACAGCCTGTTTTATGGACCGCTGCTGTTGGTTGGGTTTATCAAGCCTCATCATGTACGAGTAAGCAAACAGGGGACTGCGGCCGTCAGACCGGCCCGTTGGACGTGGCTTAGAGGCTTGCCTTATTTTCTTTTCTTTGTTTGAGAATTTGAACGCCCAACACGGGAAATCGAAGAGAGACCATTCAGACTTGCCCAAGCTTGCAGAAATGCCCGTCTCTGATGTCCTTGCTTCAATACTTGAGCATACCCTGTTCGTTATGCAGAAGACCCTGCTGCACTGTCGGCCATGAGCTTCGCCTCGACCCATGATCTGGATGCAGAGCCAGGTGCGCTCGTGCGAAAATCCTCTTGGGAGATTGGGCCTATGACCTGCCCGCAGATTGACAGCCAGGAGTCTGATGAACCTCATGAGAACCTTAGCGAGGAACGAGAAAAGCCAGCCAGAGCTTCTAAAAACGAGAGACGTCGCATCGAGGAACATTTTGCCGCATCTAAGTTCGTGATTGATTGTCGTCTTTGCGTGTAGTGATGTCTATGGACGAGACAGAAGCTACATCGAGGATAGAGCTAGGCATGCTGACTGTTTTCTAGACCAAACGATGCAACGGCATTCATGAGAGCAAGGAAAGAGCTGTTTGAGTCTATGTCCAATTTCCAAAAACTTGTTCCTGGACAGCCATCAACAACTCTTGCTAGCTGGAGCGACGTCGAACTCGCGATAGAAGACGTCCAGAACCAATGGAATAGTAAACTCAAAGAAACTCAGTTTGGCCGGGCCAAGCAGTGGCTTCGAAAGCTATCTGATGGATTGACGAATCACTCGACAGCTCTCAAGCTGATACCATCCGAGAGCATGTACACTTCTCTGATTGCCGGGTCGGTTACTATGATTCTTAAAGTACGTGATCTCCATGTTTTGTCTAGGATTTCAGGATTTCACACTGACAAATCTTCAAGGCCTCGGCGAATCACGTTGCCATAACGGAAGCATTTGCGCACGGCATCATCTTAATAAACGATGCTGTTGACATGATTCAAAACTGTGTGGTATACAACAGTTCCATAATTCAACAGCTTGTGATGCGTCTATACACACAGATCTTTGCCTACCTTTCAAAGTTTATGATGTGGTTCACGTACAACAGTCGAACCAGGTTTCTCAAGTGTTTCAATGAAAACTTGAAGCGTATTTTCAAGGAAGATCTGGATAAGGTCAAAGAAATTGCTGTCTTCCTCCATCAGCAAATCCAGCTTCAAATGTCTGCGGATGTTCGAGTTTCGAAGTTGCTGACAGAAGAGATTAATGAGGACTTGAAACATTTGTTGGAACTAGCTGAGTCGGGCCAGAGGCAATCACAATCACGTGCGGAGAAGCGTGAGAATCTCATGCAAGAGACGTTACACTCGCAATATGCGAGGGTACAAACAGAGTTTCTGCAAGATCTGGCGATCAAGATCCCAGATATCCTTAGGCAAGCGATAGCAGATCCAGGCACCAGAGATCTGCTGCTAGGGCAAGCCGAACCCCATGGAGTCCCTGACTCGAATATCGCTTGGCCTCCGGAGGAGTGCGGTATGTCTACGACGGCGCCACCCCATCTTGAGGCTCTGAACTAATAGGAACAGAATGCCTTAAAGAGCCTTCTCAAGCTAATCTAGAGTCTACTGTCCCCGACTGTTTAACTCAGGCCAGACAAACAGGCAGTGTCATCAAACTTCAATCCCGCCATTTTGAAGATTATTTTGAATGGGATCGCGTATTTCCATTTTCAGAACCACTGCTGCCAGCATTTGCGGATGCCATGTTCGTCACACGTCTTATGGCATTCACTGAGACAACAGAGTCACAAGTCATGTACGCACATATCAGGTTTCTAGGAAATGGCTCGACCGACTTGAAGAATGCCATTGCGGCTTACATCTTATCAACTCGTGAGATTGGCATCCCTGTCGTTTCGTATTTCTGTCAGTTGTCAGCTGAGAAGCCACCACCACGGAGGACAAACGAAACTATGGAGCTTTCAGCGCTTTTGTATTCGATGATCCGCCAAGTGATCAACTTCTTGCCAGCGCGGCTGGAAGAGAACGCACCAAGCTTTGACCAAGCGAGGTTATCGAGTCTAGAGGGGACTCTGCGTACCTGGGAGGAGGCTGCTCGTCTCCTTGTAGACTTGACGGCCGCTGTTCGTCTCCCTATGTTACTTTTTGTCATTGATGGTCTTAATGTCTTGGAAGACACTGTTCGAGGCAGCACCGATGAGAAGATAACCCGGTTGATCCATTGCCTAAAAGAAATAGTGGATGCAAGCAGCCGAGAGAAGCGAACGGTGAAGATTCTCTTCACAACCTTGGGAATATCGGGCCCTTTATGTCAGGTTCTTGATGCGAGAGATGTGGTGCCTTGCGAGTCTACTCCTCCTGTCGGAGTAGAAGGGCTTCGAAGATCGCGACGGATGGCATTACGTTATTAGAATAGATTTTGGGAGACTCGACTCCGAAAGTGACTTCGTGTATGTTTTTTTAAACACTTTAGATAAATAATTTTGTTCGACCGATCTTCGTAGAAAGAAAACAAGTTGACTTTGGGAGAAAATTAAAGGTCTGATAACCGAAATAAGAACAGAAACTAGAGTCAAGAGAGATTTTTATCTACTGGCTTCTTCTCAGGCTTCCCTTCAACCCCCTTTAGGAAAACATCGCTTCGTATAGGGTCAGCTTGACAGTGGGTATCTATCGAGATAGTGTTTCTTACAAGATGAGATTCGCGTTTTTAGGGATTAATTTGGCGTATCCACTAATAGCTTCGGGTCAGTCTGTACCGTCCAATATTTCAGATCCAACGTGCAAGGTTGCATTTGAGCGACTACCGGGAAGTAGATTTCGCTCAATTGTGAGTCCTGGGCAGGGGCAAAGGACTTACAGGGCTCCGTATCCATAATCACTATCGGAATTGTAGTTAGCTAAAACCTACATGGGAAACGATCAAGACCAGGTAATAGAACATACGAAGTAATGTATAGCGTGGCCGTCTCGCCGACCTTCATTTGCATAACAGCCTCATCCCAGCCTTTTAGTACATATCAGTCACTGCTCGTTTTAAAAGCATCCAGGGTTGCAAAACGGATGGGGGTGGTGAAGTACCTTGAATGAGATGCTCCCAGCCGATCCTACTTTTGAAGTCGCGTCCATCCCTGTCAGCAGTAGAGTCGAATCTTTATGGCGAACAAATCCATTAGTCAATGGTGTTAGATTGACAGGTATTTGAAATGGAAAGAACTTACTTTTCGGCCTTCGTATGAGGGTTCTGTTTGTCAGCGAGGAAGCCTGTATACTGCATGACAACAAATTGGCCCTCCTGAGGGGTGGGGCCGGTGCCCTCGGCGTGAGTGATCTTGACAACACCCATGATTATCGCTGGAAAGAGCCGGAAGTATAAGTTGCAAAGATGAAGATTGTTTCGGGAACGAAGATGTCGTGGCATAAGTTGCGAAGATGCAAACTCGGTATCGCAGTGGCAGCTCTGCTCTGACAACAGAATGGGCCCAATCGCGGGGCAATACGATCGATGGCGGTGTAGCTACTAGTCGAGGAAGAGGGGTTGCGCCATGACGAAGAGTGCCAATTAAAGCTCGTGATGGATCCACTTGGATGATGGAAAAGAAGTCCAAGGAAGCCCTTGACGATCTTGGATTCATTCGGGCGTCGGATTAGTGGATGCCATGAGCGGGTGAGACGAATTGGAGGACGCCCTGAGCCAGATGCATCCCTAGACCGCGGTATGGTACGCGATAGGAAGCTGCTCCACGAAGACCCCAATGGACCAATGCCAAGAAGATGCAACTCCTGGACGCGTCTAACCACTCAAAGACCCTCTCTTCGAGTAGCCCTCTCCTGGCCCTCGTCTAGGTCACTATTCAGGCCGGTGTAGATGGGGCGGCCTTCTTCCCGAGCCCCGGATTCAACCCATGTTCATGTAAATTAAAGATAGTGTTTAAAATTCAGTAGTTGAAAATCCCTAAAACCAATCACATAGTGCATCCAATTGACTCTCGAACTTGAAATGCTGTCGAATAAGTAGCGGTCGTTGTGCCGTTGCAGGTTTACAAGACGCTTTTGACATCCCCTTGGCTCCATATATCCTTATGTTACCGCCTTGTTAAAAGCACCTCTTAATCTTTTCCCTAAAATAGTCATGTAGAAACCCTCATCCCGCCCACGACTTTCGAACTATGGCTTTTATGGCATTGGCGAGAATTCTACAGAAGTGGCGCCTGTATGTCAAGGAGCCTGCTTCACATTGCGGATTGATCCTTTCTAAGTTCTATATATGCTTTGTCACAAGCACCAGCTCATCATGTCAAATTGATAGAGATGTAGTCAAAAAGGATCCACCACGGTTTGTTCCGATGCTCTCCCGCATGAAACTACCCGCAGAGGGAACCAACAACGAAGGTGCATGGGCAGCCGCCATGTCGTCCAACATCAACGTATGCAGATCACCTGCACGGAAGCATGAGCTTGACCCAAAATTCCGGTAGCTTAAAATTTGAGATGGTGAGTTTAAGTTAAGTATAACGGTTCTGTAATGGCATTTAAAATACGGGAGGCTCGGGTTCGGTTCAGAAATGAACCTCACAACGAGCAGCGCCCCATCTGTGCCCTAACAACGGACCCGTCTCCCAGTTCGATGACGAGACTTTTCCTCCGCACTACTTCAAAAGGCCATGCTTCATCGGCACTGAGACTGATGTTGGTCTTGGCCTCCTGGCTGGTATTGCTGGCCTGGATATGCAGTTCTCATCATGCCTACTGTTTGCCTCGGTCGCGATGGGCTCTCGTTAGCAACGTCTCATTTCTCGAAATTCCAGTTGAGAAAAGCAAGAGGCGATGGGTATAAGATGCTTTGGAAAGTGATATGGTGTCTCTATTTATCTGGTCCTTAATTGAGTTGAACGTCAAATATTAGGTAACGAGAACAGCCAACTACCGAGGCAGCCAATGTCACCTTACCCACGAGCCCTACGATGATTACTTATGATGGCATCAACTCCACGTAATGGGAGGCACATGGAGACGACCCTGAGCTTCTGATAACGCCACTGGAGCATCATTTGAATCATTGCACTCGGGAAGGGCGGGGGACTGATTGAGTATAAGATGCCTGCCACGTATTGACCAAATTGCTGGATGCATCATCACACTCCACCGGTATCATCACTTAGATGAGCGCTGCATTACAACAAGCTTATCTGCACGGTTAAAACATGGCCGCCATGTCCTCTCGAGAATTCACGGAAGCGGCGACGTTCGACAGTCTCCAGCACAGGCTTGCAGGATGGTGGGACGCAATGCGGGATCTGCGCACCGACTCGCCTCAGGAAGCGTGGGATAAATGGACATCCTACCTGAGTCCCGACTGCACGATGCATCTTAGCGGGATGGGCCATCATGAAGCTCACGGCCGAGAGGATGCCACGGAACACATGAAGAGGATCTTGACGCATTGGGTGCTCAAGGAAAGGCGGGTACTGAAAGAGGGAATGGATTTTTCGTCGGGGAGAACCGTCATGTCCAGCATGAACAATCGGCTGGATATCCTGGGGAAGGAGATTGAGTTTCCAGAGACGGAAGTTGTGGAGTTTGATGAGCAGGGGCGGATCTTTGATTACAAGTTGTATTGCGATCCCACGCCAATCAAGGATTTGCTGGACAAGAAGTCCTAGGAGGGCATAGCATGGGGCAAGCTTTCAGGATTCGGAGCGGTGATGGAGAGAGCATCGACTTCGGCCTCGATAGCAGGGGATCCACAAGGATAGGACGGCACTCAAGGATGCAAGGATGCAAGGAGGAGGGGATTGAGACAGTGGGAAATTGAACCATGATTGGGTCCCGCACTTTGCCCAAGTCCCTAAGCACCTAAGCGGTAGTAGCGTCGAATGCAATTACCGAGGAGTTAATGCACGTAATGCAGCTCGTTCCGACGATAAACTTCCTAGCCGATAAACGCTGGTGCCAAGTCCGTGCCGGGATCCGATATCCCCCATCCTACCGACTCCAACAGCTCCGAGGAGGTGCGTCCAATGGATTCGCCCAGATTGCAGCACGTTATGCGTCTCCAGAGGGCCTGACGCGCATCGGCTCCTCACAGCTGCATCTCTCCCGGACCATCATGGCGATACAGGGCACTTGGCGCAGCTGTGCGGGCTGTGCCGTGTCGGTGTTGGCCCGGTGTTGGTGCTTTGGGCCCTCAACAAACCCGAGGCAGCAGCAGCAGCAGCAGCAGCAGCAACAGCTCAGGTGCCGCTGAGGGCTCGTGGGCCGTGGCCGTGGCCGGATGCTCGGCAGAGGCTCTGACGTCATACGAGAGCTATCCCATCTCCTCGCCAAGGTCTTTTTGATTACCTTGCCTGGAGAACCGGGTATCCTGCGTCGCACTTCGTATCTCGTGAGAGGATTGACATTAGAGAAGGTTGGGCGGCTGCACTTTTAATAAGTCGGGCGAGGCGCGAGAGGGAAAACCTTTCTCCTCTTCCTCTCTCTCTCTCTCTCTCTCACCACCTCGGATGGGAAGCCCGCGGTCTCATTAGCAACCTCCCTCGCGCTCGTGCGGCACCTGCTGTCCCTCTAGGGGTCTTTTTCCAGCAGTAGCGGCCCTGAAACTCAGGTCCCTTGATAAGGCTAGACGGCACTAAATCCCACCTTTACTCTCCGCCAGCCTCTTTCGATCCCCACAGCGGCTACTACAGCAGCCCAGGGTCTTTGATTGTTCCCCGAGCCCGAAGTCATAAGGGACCGACCAGCTCAACCTCTTTTCGAGGTGAAAACAACCGACATCCTTTTCCGAAGAAATTCACCTTGTTGCCTGCCTGGGAGGTCTGCTTCAGCCACGACACGACAATGTCTCTGCCGCCGAACCAGCCAGAGTCTGAGTCGAGCAACCAGGATCGCACCGACCGCCAGCGCGAGCTAAGCGGGACAAAGTCGGGAGATGGACCACACCAAAACGGCCATGGCATGCTTCCAAAGTCCCTCAGCTTCAAGGGATCCGAACTCAAGGACCGCGTAAAACCAAAGAAGCCGGCGGGAGGCTTTGACAAGACACCTTTACCGGATGCGCCTCAAGGCTACACTGTCCGCTTTATTTTCCAGAGCGCTTCAAATCTACCGCCCGCAGATCTTTCCACAGCTTCTTCGGACCCGTTCCTGCTCGCGACGCTCAGAGGTACTCAACCAAAGAGACACAAGGAGGATCCGGATCTGATTCATCGGACACGAACCATCAGACGGACCACCGAGCCCAAATGGGAGGATGAATGGGTCGTTGCCAATGTCCCCCCGAGCGGATTTACGCTCAAATGTCGATTGTACGACGAAGACTATCCAGATGCCAACGACAGGTTGGGAAATGTGACCATCAAGGTGCCGAGTGTTTCCGACAGCTGGGAGGCATTTCCACCTCCCGGAAGGGACTTCAAGGCCAAGAAGCGAATGATGAGCAAGCGGGCGTACATCACCAAGCTGCTTGCCAGCATAGTAAGCCATGATGTGCACATGACTCCGTGGGTCCGCATCAGCATGGAAGTTCTTGGGAAATCCGATCCCCCATTCGCGCAGATGTGTACACTAGGGCCAACGGGCTGGGTGAAGCACTTCAGTCCTTTGATTGGCCGCCTCGCCGGTGTCAAGGTGAACCAAAATGAAGAAGATGATTGCAAAGGAAAAGAGCACTCAAAGGATGGAAAGGATAACGGAAAGTCCCAGAAATACGAGTATGAGACTGCCCCTCTTATCTTTGACGAGATTTTCTAACATTTCCTAGCTTCCAGGCAAATGAGATGCAACTCCAAGGCCCGGTGCCTCCGGAGCTTTATCATCGTTATGTCGAGTTCAAACCTTTTGTGGGATCCATGTTTGGAAACAAAGGTGTTCGAGGCAAGATTTTGAACCTGGCACTGCACAAACAACACGCACGCGTGTACAATTTCAACAGTCGGACGCAGTACGGGGACTTCGAGGCGTGTTCCAACGAGGCCTCGAAGCAATTTCTAAGGATGGTGCACTTCGACGAGGGCGGACGCGTCTTCACCTACGTCTTGACGCTCGATGGCTTGTTCCGATTCACGGAGACGGGGAAGGAATTTGGCATTGACATGCTGAGCAAGCACACGATGCACTCTGACGTGGAAACCTACATCGCTTGTTCGGGCGAGTTTTTCATTCGTCGGCTCGAACATCCCGACGCCTCAGATAGCCCTCACCCGCATGAGAAGACTCATCCCGACCAGCCTCTAAAGGGCGGCCCGCCGTATTCGGAGCCGCCAGGAAATCCGGCATATTATCAGCTCATCATCGACAACGACTCGGGCACTTACCGACCCGACAAATCGACATTGCCAAAACTAAAAGAATTTTTTGAAAGAAATTTCCCCGGCCTCGGAATTATCACCATGCATTGGGAGGAGAAGGAACTGCAAGACATGAAGGAAAACCAACGAAACATCAAGAAGAAGGAAGGCAAGGTTGTCAATACGGTAATGAATAGGAGCCAGAGTAGCATCAGCTCCGCTGAAAGCGAGCTGGATGATCGCGTAACGGATGGGAAGCAGAAGAGCAAGCGGGAGGCAGCCCTGGACGTCGTCGAAGATCCCTCGAGGTTCAAGGAGTCGACCAAGATTATGATGCCCGGCAAGATGGGCGAGAGCTCGAAGTGATGCGATCGTCACGGCGGGAATTTTCTAATTAGAGGGGACTAATGGGTTGGCTTTGCTCATGATACCATGGGGTATTGCGTTGTTCTTGTGTTGGTCTTTGTTTAGAGTACGTTCCACTGCGCGGTAAATACTCACAGGTCTTAATTCTATCCTCTCAATACATTTCGACTGCTCGCTTGCCATACGCCCAAAACACGGGGTATCTCATCGCTGGATCTTCGACGCCCTCATAGCTTTGACTTTAGTGAAACCCACCGGCTCGAACACTTGGCCAACACCTCACCCTTCTCATCCGTCATCTCACAATAGATCCTCGTCTTCCTCCCACTCATCTCCTCCACCTTGGAGGTGATACAAACGACGCTGTTGGTCTCCACGGGCCTCAAATACGAAATCTCCAATCCAGCCGTAACGTTGCTCGTCTTAAACGCCGGCAAATCCTTCCTCAGCGTCTGATTCAGCTCAAACAACGCGCCCATGCTCTCATCCATCAACGCGGCGGTGACGCCGCCATGCACGACCTTGGGAAACCCGCTCACGCCGTCCCCCACGGCGACGAGCGTCGCGGTCTTGAGGACGGGGCGCTTGGCATCGCGGGCGGCGGCGGGCGTCCCGTGGAAGAGGCAGAGCATGTGGGGGACGGACCGGGCGTTGGCGAGGGAGGCGCCGAAGAGCTGGTCGTGGAGGGCGTCCAGGGGGTTGCGGCAGCAGGGGACGTAGGCGATGGTGTCCTTGGCCGCGAGGAGGCTCGCCGTCCAGGGGATGGAGGTGAAGTAGGCGACCTCGGAGGCGTACAGGCCGCGGGGCGTGCGGGTCGGGTTGAGGTCGAGGGGGGGGCAGATGAGGCGGCTGTTGTTGGTGGGGAGAGGCATTTTTTTTGAGGGCTTGTGAGTGGGCGGCTGATGGCCGGGTGAGTGGGTGACTTGGGTGGTTTGATTGAGTGAGGGTGAGGTTGTGGTGGGTGAGAATGGGTGTCGTGGTGAAATGAGTTCGGGTTGAGATCGCGGGCCGGGATTTGGAGATGGTCGGCCGAGGTGGAACCTGATCGGTTGGGTGGAGCGGGCGGCCGGGTGGCTTGTGATTGGAGATTTGACGAACGTTCCTTGTCCAACGTCGCGATGATCCTGGTCGTTGATTACAAGAAAAATCATCTATGCAGGTTCATCTATGTGGTAGAACGAGAGACGATTGACTCATGGGTAGATTGGAGCTGTGTTGTCGCACACCATTCAATTCCCTTGATGCAGGGTTACTCCAATCTCGTTCAATTTTCTATAGACATCACGAGGCCGCCCATTTAGGAATGGAAATGTAATACACTTCAATGGGTGAAGCATACGCAGTAGAAATATTTGCTGAGACTTGGTGCCGGTTAGTTATTTTGCACAAGCTATCATGCGCCAAGGTGCTGAAGTTTACCCTCGGAAATCCGTTATCCGAGCGTTATCATGGGTAGAAAGCACCCATATGCTCTGGCATTTTAGGATTTGAAGTCTCCATTGTTATCTCAGTATGATGTGTTTCCAAGCCTCGGGCTAATTATGCGGAATTGCTGCGGATTTATCTGGTACGGAAACTGTCGACTTAACGTTGATGGAAGCATGATAGCATCCATGGATGCTACCCTCTGGATACTCCCGAGGATCAGAACACGCCGCCTTCCAATGAACACTCATTAAAAGCCAATGTGTTTTATAGTTGCTAGATGTTGTGGAGGATGTGTCACTAAGATGTTCAACCAAACTGCCATTTGTCGCTTTGATTATAAGCTTAAACTCGGGATGCCGTTTAAAGTCAAGGGCCTCCTCTCGCAGCCCTGCCTCTATTAGTGTCAAAATCTGAGAAAAAAAAGCTCCTATACTCAAAACAAAATATGGCGGGATTTTTAGAAGTTGATTAGGTGGGGAAACCAGTGCCCTGCTGAGCGGCTCTAGGCCTTCACAATAACGTTCCCAAGGTGCCACATTGGCAACGGTTGGCCTTGAATGACGTTCAGAGACCATGCCATTGAAGATACTGCATTGTTTCTTAGAATCAGCAAGAAATGCTTATCGAAGTGACTCAATGACAAACGAAACTGGTGATGGATGCCTGACAGCTGGCAGCCGTCCCCCACAGCTGCTCAACTGCCAAATGCACCAAGGTGCGCCTTCCTGTTCCCAAATTGTCAAACTCACCATTTTCACTCTTTATCTCATTCTTTCTCTCTTTTCTCCTCCTCATCTTCGTCACCACTCACCTTCATTTCGACCCAGGACATCTTCCGACAGCGCATGGGAAGATCATGCAGGGACCACGACCCGATCAAGCCCTGTCCCGGCAGGAGGTCACCATCCTCATCACCATCGAGCGGGTTGGCGCGGGTTGCTCGATGGTGGCTATTGTGCTGACCTTTTTGTCCTTCTTGATATTCAAGAAGCTGCGGACTACTCCTAATCTCTTCCTCCTCTTGGCGTCGATCGCTGATGCCGGGGCCAGCGTCGCGTCGATGATGGGCTACGATGGACTTCAGCGAGGCGAGGATTCCGCCTTGTGCCAGGCGCAGGCTTTCATCTTCGAGTTGTTCGTGCCTCTCTTGTTTAGAGTACCGCACGCTTCAAACGCTAATCACGTCTACCCGCCAGGTTTATGCAGTCGGACCCTTGGTGGTCGTTCGCTATGGCTGTCAATGTGTTCTTGGTCTTCTTCTGCAACGCCAATCCAAATTCTTTTCGAAAGTACGCCTGGGTTTATTGTGTCGTATGCTTCGGCGGTCCGTTAATACCGGCCATCTCCTTAATCTCCGTTCGCCATGACCCGAAAGGACTCATCTTTGGAGATGCAGCGGCAAGTGCTTCCCAAGATCTGTATTCTCGTGGTTGGTGTTGACTGTGGACTAGCTTTGGTGTTGGATCGGAGCAGACTGGAGTCTGATTCGTCTGTATTCCTACTACATTCCTGTCTGGCTGTGTATTCTGCTGTCGATTCTGATCTACTTCGCGGTCGGAATTCATGTGTTTCGCCATCGGAATAAACTCCAGCATCTTGCGGTCGACAATTGGCACCAGAAAGATCACGACTTCCACGGGTCCGACTCTGTCACAACATATGAGAATAGAGATTCTGTTGAACAAGTATGGTTCCTGGCACACGTCAGCCATGTTTCACGTCCGCAAGAACGCTAACGTCTTCCATCAGATTATTGCCAAGCGCCCTGACTTTTATGGCACTGCAGTCACAGAAGTTCAGATTACATCAGACCCTTCCAGGCATAGGTACACAAACAACCCGGCCATACCACCCCCCATCCATCATCGCAACAGTCCTGGGCGCTCTCGGTCGTGGACTCTTCCGCACTGTGACGAAGAGCAGGATGTAGGGAGTGACCGCGTGGCCCAACGCTTCGAGACTGTTTGCTCTTCAGACAGAAAGCCGCGTCCGCAGGCCAGCCTCGTTACCCGTCTTTGTCGGGCTAGATCAAATGCTTCGCTGAAACTCAAGCGACTCGACCCGGTTAAGATGTCGTATTTGCGTACCAGCTTCATCTTCGCATTTACCATTCTCGTCACGTGGATTCCGAGTTCCATCAACCGCATGTACAGCCTCACCAACAACGAAAAGATCAGTTTTCCTCTGAGCGTTGCTAGCGGATGCGTCTTGCCACTCCAGGGTGCCTGGAATGCTCTCATCTACTTTACCACGAGCTGGAGCATCGTTCGTGAGGAATTCATGATCCTCAAGGCAAAGTGGGAGGGCCGGAAGCGTAACGACAGTGTTGTCCGCCTGGATAGCAGGCTGGAAGTTGTGAAAGGGGAGGATGACCATGACGCCTTCGAACGATGGCACATGTCGGATACAGGTCGAGCACCACGTGGGATTCGCCATATCGAATTGGAGGAGTCTTCTGATTTTGAGGGAGGAAGGATTTGATTCAGAATTTGGCACTAGCGCTTCATCTATACGCCAAAGGCTTGTCAGGGGTTTATTGCTATCATTAGTTGAGGGTGGGGGCTGATGATTATCAGATCTCGAGAGCATGTGTACAATTTTGCGGATCAATAAGAGTCTTAGCCGATTAGATGACCCTGGCTGCTCTCTCGTTTGGACTTGTATCGGAGGCGTCCTTGATTTAACTTTGATACACTTTTTCGCCCTCGGCAGCATTGACACCGTCTCGCACAGCCTTATCCACGGCAGTTTGGAGATCTTCGTTGCCATCCACAAGGTCCAACCAAGTGTTCTTGACTCCATCGGCGGCAAGGAGCGCCGCAGCAGTCTGCGCAACCGTTTCTCTGCTCGCCTTGCCTCCTTTCACATGCTCGGTTTTGCCAAACTCAACCTTGCCAGCCTTTTCATCGGTCAAAGTTCCCGGTCGAAGCCCGATGCCGACAAGGCTTGAGCTCTTCTTGGAAGCCTCGTAGAGTGCCTCGTCGGCGGCGATCTTGGCCTTGTAGTAGTTGGCCAGAGCACCGTTGTTGACGCTCTCGTGGTAGTCGTCCCATTCTCCGGAGGGCCACCAGGGGGCACCGTTGCGGCGGGAGCCGAGGTATGATATCAGAAGGAAGCGGGTGATGTTGGGGATTGAGGCCGCTGCGTCGATGAAGTGGATTGCGACGTCGCGGTCGATTTTGAAGGTCTGTGTTTTGTTAGTGAAGTATTGATTTGTGGTTTGGATGTATCATACTCGTTCCGCGCCACCTTTGCCTCCGGCACCTATCGTTCAGTCAGCATTTAGTCAGTATGGTTGCGGGTCAGTGGCACCAACCAGCACTCCAAGCAACGTAGTCGGGCTTGACCTCGTTGAGAATGCTCACTGCATCCTCCTTGCTGGATACATCCTCAATGCTGCGTACCAGGACATTCAATTTGCCCGGCAAGTCGGATCCGAGCTTCTCGATCGTCGGGGCCTGATCCTGAGCGCGGATCATGCTAGTGACGGTCCATGACCGCTTGAGGAGGAGAGGGGTGAGCAGCTGGGCGATCTTGCCGTGGCCACCGATGAGGAGGACGTGGTGGGTGCTAGCCATTGTGGGATATTTCGAAAAGGGATGATTGAATCGACTGGTTCAAGTTGTTATAATTACTTTAAACTTCATCTTCAGAGGCCAAAGGCTGCTCACGTAAGGAGATGACGACATTGTCCTGCGGGGTTCTTCTGCTTTGCACCAGAAGTCTAGATTGATTTGTGAGCAATGACATGCTTAAGACGTGATTTTGCAGCATCTCCAAGCGGCGAAGATGTTGCAAGACAGTCCTGATGGATTGCGCCACCTTCATAAACCAAAGGTCTAGGTTAGCTGATAGAAATATGACTGAATATTCGCCGAGGCTAGTGACGTTGAAAGCTCGGTAGCTGTTGCGAGTGATTATGTAAGCGAGGATCTACCGGCTCATATCGCCGCTAGACTATATGGGGCAATATGTAGATTGAGGGCCGGTAGACGTTGAGCGGCTCGACTCGTCATCCCAAGGTGGAATTTGTAGATCGCGGCCCTAGGGCGATCTGCCATACCTTCCCGTCTGTTCCGAGCAGGCTAATATCGAACTTCTCCTCCTGTAACGCTTTTGTCTGAATAACCTCACCTTTCTTCTCGCAAGTTGCTGGAGTCGAAGTCTGGGCGTGAGGCGTAATCGAAGACTGCAAACAGTTGGGCCGTATGAATGACTTTGGGCGTATATAAACACTGGACTAGAGCTATGGCGAAGACGGTTTGCATTGTCGGTGAGTTTTCCTTTCGGAGTTGGTGGAAGATGAAGCTGACTGGTCCAGGTGCTGGCCCGTCGGGACTTGTCGCGGCGAAGACGTTGCTTCATAATGCGAAACCCGGGGAGTTCAAAGTGAGCGTCTTTGACGCACAGCATGGCATTGGCGGTCTCTGGCCCCTTGCAAAGGAGGACAACAAGCGTCAGGTCCACCCTTTGATGGTTGCCAACCAGAGCAGACACACTGTTCAGTTCAGTGAGCTGGCTTGGGGGGAGCACGAGCCGCAGTTCCCGCTGGGTTGGCAAGTCGGCAAATATCTGGAAAGATATCAAGACCGATACCTGACTGGGAACCCGGGGTATGAACTGAAGCTGAACAGTCGCGTAGAGCGAGCGGAGCGTTGTGAGGGCGCTGAGAAGGGGTGGACGGTTTCTTTCCGCTCCGGGACCGAAACCGAGGTAAGGAGATTCGACTACCTCCTCGTGGCATCTGGATTCTTCGGCAAGCCTATTATTCCGGACTGTCTTTCGAAGGAAAAGTCCATCCCGGTTATTCATAGCAGTGAGTATAGGGACCTGGAGAGCTTGCTGGGCAAAGAACGACAGGGAGGTGGTAAGATTCTGGTTGTCGGTGGGCAGATGTCTGGTGTTGAGATTGCAGGGACTATTGCATCGCATCTTTCGTCCGCCGTCAACTCCCCTGATGCATCGTCGATACCGGATATTGACAAGTACAGTATTCACCATGTGATCCAGCGGTCGATCTGGGTGTTCCCGCTGTTCACGACCCCAAAAGTAGGTTCGTCTCTCGCGGACGAAGATCCGGATGCTGACTGTTGATAGGGGACGATCCCTGCAGCGCCGTTTTTGCCCTTGGACTTTCCATCTTACAACCTAAATAATCGGCCAAGGCCGTTGGCTAACACTCAGGGACGCGTCACGGAGGATGCCGCCGTGTTGGTGCATGACCTCTTCAGCGGTGTGCTGGGTACTGATCAGTCCGAGTTCTCTCCGCTGTTGAAAACGGACGATTCCAACAATCGGGATCAACCTTACTTGGCGGTCAGTGATTGGTATAGTGATATGGTGCGGTCCGGAGTGATCAAACTGAGCAAGGGCAAAGTCGAGTCCCTTGAGGGGTCGGTGGCTGGCATCTCCAACGGGGAGCAGGTTGAGGATATCGCAGCGGTAGTAGTGGCTACCGGTTTTGATCCCTCGCCGTGCATGGACTTCCTCCCCAAGGACGTCTTGGAGAAGCTTCAGCATTCACCTCGACACATCGATCAGCCCGTTGCGCTGGCTTTCCATGGGACCTATCACCCCAGTGTGCCAGGCCTAGGATTCGTGGGATTTTATCGATCACCTTACTGGGGAGTAATGCAGATGCAAGCCCGATTCTTAGCCGCACAATGGTCATCTGAAGAGCAAACGGACTCATTTAAGCAGAAGCTGAAAGACGACACCTCAATCCAACGGACGCTTGAGTTGCGAGACGATCCCCGACGTTCGCAGTTCCCGATGGGAGACTATCCCTGGCTGATGAATGAGTTTTCAGAAGCCCTTGGAATGGAAATCCACCCCCCATTAACGTTGCGATTCCCGGAGCTTCCACACAACAACCTGCCGCTTGATATGCTGACGCCTGCGAGATATGCCGCACCCAACGATGACGATGACGGAAAAGAAGCCGCCGAGGTCTCCCTGAAAGACACACGGAAGGTCATTTTGGACGGTCTCAACACTACGCGTTTTGTATCTCGAGCCGTTTTCCGAAGCTTGTTGGGTACGTGGAAGCTGGAGCGCGACCTCAAGAGCAAACTTCCGACACATCCAAGCGGCCACTTTAGCGGGACGGCAAAGTTCCTCCTGCGTGAGAAGACTACAGATGGGCTGAGGTGTGCGACCAACGGCACTGCGCCTGAACCAGACGAGCAGGGCATGGAGTATCTTTACATCGAAGAAGGTGAATTTAAGACCGACCAGGGCTTCGTGTTGCAAGGCACGCGACGATATGTCTGGCGATACGACGAGGCGAAAGACGTTTTGAGTGTTTGGTTCGCCAAACCGGACGACTTGAAGCGTGCGGACTACTTGTTCCACGAGATTGAGTTTGACGGGCCGGAGAAGGCGACGGAGAAGGGATGGTCTGCCAAGGCGGGACATTTGTGTGTTGAAGATTACTATGATGTCAAGTATAACTTTGCGTTCAAGGCGGTGAATTTGAGGGAGTGGGGGATTGAGTATACGGTCAAAGGCCCGAAGAAGGACTATACAATTCAGGGGACTTGTACACGATAGAGGGAACGGTTTATGAAGATTGGATATCGATAAGCTATAGATGGGACCCAGACTGGAGATGTGCTCAAATTGGGTATCGTCTGTTAAGAAGGTTGTGCGTAATGGGAAGATGCTGTCCTTTGCTCGAAATCCCTCAGAAGACATCCGGGCGACCGCGAAGAGCGCAGTCAATACATCGGCCTGTTTGTTCGCAGTTGATGATTTGATTGGAGCACATCAGTCCACTGCTCCATTTACCATCCGACAGTATTCGGTCCTTCAACTCATCTGGATCTTCCCGGTGCATTGCCCCACCGCATCTCAAGATCTTGCATCCGATACCCGGCAGGGAGGCCCATAGTTTATCCACAGCGGGAGGTTATCTAGACGTCACCAAGAATCTGATTGGGGTGAATATTGGTAGAGGGTCGAGTGCAGGTGATTGGGATCTAGAGAGATGGAAAAGGGACTTCCAATAGGTCATGTTGATTCACTTCTTGATTCTCTATGTGCCTTGAACAGATGTCACGCCCAGCATTACTCCCAAATCATGCTCGCCCTATCGCTTCCAGAGATGTACCATTTCCGCCGAATAAACCCAGCCGCTTCAAGAGGCTATGCAAGCGAATTCCCTAAATTACATAGCTCACATGCGAGTCAAATTCTAGAGTAGAGTATTCAACAGCACAGCTACCTCCGACTTGAGTTCATCGTGTCAAAACCTGCGCTTCAAAGTGGTGGGAAGTTCGACTTACCACCTGCTCGTCCTGAGCCTCCCGCAGCCTATCCATTTCTTCCAAGCGAGTAGCCAACTCGTTAACCACCCTCTGGTGATCTTCAAAATCCTGCAACATGCCGATCTGCTGAGCCTTGAGATTGGAGTTCTCCTTGCTGAGGTTCAGATTCTCGACCATCAAGTTCAGCACGCGCCGGTGCAGCGCCGCGATTTGGAGCTTCTGCTGCTAGACCGGGGGGGGCGATTCATGTTAGAAACTGTCGTGAGACAAAACACTGGGACTTGGGATGAAGAGAATGCTCTTGGACGCACCTCTTCTGGGCTGTTGGCCTCGATGCCCTGGGGGTGGTCTGCAGCTAGGAGCCTGGAAGATCTGGTGTTGAGGTATGTGGAAACCGGGTCGACGTTGAAACGGGTGCGCTGGGGAGAGCTGCTCTGGTTGTCCATGATGAGGAACGAGGCGGATTGCAGTGCTTTAGATAGAGAAAGTTGTGCCGTGACGGCGGATTGGGATGAAGTTGGAGTTTATTAAGGAAGAATCCCAAGGTAAAAATACAGGGTATAATCTAGGCATGCTCATGCTCTTTTCAGCCGACAGCAAAGAAACATGTCCAAAGAGATTATTCGGCCAGTAATTACACGGGAACTTGCTGAAGCCTTGAAAATGCGTCAGTTGTCATATTTCTGAACAAAGAACTTGGGCGGTAGCATCTCAATAGACCGCTAGCTACGACACCGGCTTCGCCCGACACATGTGGCTAACGATGAACCGCAAACTCCACGAACCTGTTCCGCCGCCCTCTTTGTGAAATGTAAGACGGAGAGGTTTGTTGCCCAGTCTCACATGCGACATTCCTGAAGAATTGGCCCTCGGTGGTGATGGTCTGCGCGACCGGGGCAAGGCCTGACTCGCCCTCTCGTGAGGTCCCCGGCCAGACGGGCATGGCCGAATGAAACCACGCAGAGTCGAACGATTGCAAGATTGCGCTCACGGGATCATGAATTGAATACGTGTATGTATGAAAGTGCAATTGCGCATTGGGCTCCCTCGCTGACACCGCCCGGTCCATCGACCGATTGCTGGACCACGACACCGGGTCAGGGCGTCGTTAGCAGGCCACCGCTGACCAGGGGCTGCACAACTATCTACAGTGCACAGGGACAAGAAATATTAAATTCCGTAGTTTTCTATTGTAACTTGCCACGGCGGAACAAAGAGAGAGATCCTTTTTTTATTTAATAAAGTATATATGTTTTAATTATAGCTATTATTTAGCTTAAAGTTAAGTAGTATCATTTTATACCGATCCGTAGGGCTTGTATATGAGCTAACATTTGTTATCCCTGTGGGCTGTAGATGAACTGCTGCGACCGCATGCAATCCAGGGATATCTGGTCCGCGGGTCGATGCCGGTCCGAAGTCCCCGGGAGATTTAATCCATTTATGGGCCAGATGGGGATAATTTAGGGGAGGCGGGCGAGATTTACAGCGGTCGTTGGGCCCCTGTCTTGGGCTATTCCCCCGTATCGCTTGGCGTCTCAGCTTGGAATTGCCATGGGCTGATGTTTGGAATAACACGAAGCGGAAGATGCATGCTGACCGGGCTGAGTGCACTGGAAGCCATTTAGAGTCGTTGGGTATTATTAGGAGGTTATCGGGAGGGAGGGAGGAAGGTTTGCCATGACTATAAAAATGCAGGCTGTTTCTTCACCTCTGGGAGAGAAATAAATGGGTATATCATTGTAACAGTCATCACCATTATTCACCACAATTCACCACAATTCACCACAATTCGACTTAAAAACAAAAGACACATCCCTCATGGGCGCCCTCGTCATTCCTCCAGCAGCCGCCCTACCTTCAAGCTGCAGCTGCACCACCCCCGAGCACAAGCCCGAGCCTGAGACTCAGCCTGCGGCCATCCAGCCCAGCCCCGCCAACCGCAGCCTCTTCACCTTGACCAACACATTCGACTTCAGCGCCCTCAACCACCACACCCTCAAAACCCACCGCACCATGAAGGTCTCCGTCTTCAGCGCGAAGCCCTACGACAAGAAGTACCTCTCCGCCGTGCTCCGGGCCAAGCACGCCGACGCGGACATTGAGCTCATCTTCCACGACTTCGCCCTCGAGGAGGACACCGTCTCCATCGTCGAGGGCGCCGACGCCGTCTGCGTCTTCGTCAACGACGTGCTCAATGAGAAAGTCATCCTGCAGCTCGCCGAGTTCGGCGTCAAGGCCATCCTGCTGCGGTGCGCGGGCTTCAACAACGTCGACCTCGAGGCCGCCCAGAAGCTGCGCATCATGGTCGCCAACGTGCCGTCCTACTCGCCCGAGGCCGTCGCCGAGTTTGCGGTGGCCTTGATCCAGACGCTGAACCGGAAGACGCATCGGGCGTACAACCGCGTTCGGGAGGGTAACTTTGCCCTCGATGGTCTCTTGGGCCGGACCCTGCACGGCCAGACGGTCGGTATCGTCGGCACGGGCAAGATTGGTATCGCCACCGCCCGCATCATGAAGGGCTTCGGCTGCAAGATTCTTGCCTACGACCCTTTCCCGTCACCCGCCCTGGGAGGCTTGGGCGAGTACACCAGCTTGGAAGAGCTCCTCCCCCAATGCGACATCGTCAGCCTGCACTGTCCTCTCACGGACAAGACCCGCCACGTCATCAACGCCGAGACCCTCAAGCTCATGAAGAAGGGCGCCATGCTCGTCAACACCTCTCGGGGCGGCCTCCTCGACACCGGAGCCGTCACCCACGCGCTCAAGAGCAAGCACATCGGCGGCCTCGCCCTCGACGTGTACGAGGCCGAGGGCGAGCTTTTCTACAACGACCACTCGTCGCACATCATCCAGGACGATCAGCTGATGCGGCTGATGACGTTCCCGAATGTCCTTGTCTGCGGCCATCAGGCCTTCTTCACCGAGGAGGCGCTTACCGAGATTGCCGAGTGTACCTTGCGTAACCTTGAGGAGTTTATAGCCCACAAGACGAGCAAGAACTCGTTGACCAAGGATCTCGGACATAGACGTCGCGATTCCCTACCCGTTCGCATCATCTAGACATCTCATCGCTCGCGAATCATTTCATATGTCGTTCATCTAGAATTCAGGTCATCGGTCCAGTCGATTTTCAGTCATACAATCAAAATCAAGGTCACAACTAGGCGGGAATCAGGAAAACACTGCTTTTCTCTTTTTGCATTTAGCGCAGGTTCAACATTGTTATCACCACGGATCACGAACTCCGGCATCTCGACGCTAGCTTCCGGGACACCACAGATCCCTGTGAGCCATGTGCATCAAGTGGGCCGTTTGCCACCCGGGACGGCGCCGCTAACGGGGGGCTTTTAATGGAGTTTTTGGCTTTTGGTCATGGATCTCGTTTTGGCGTTGCCGAGCATTGCCGGCGTCGGTCAGCCGGCAACTATCTCCAGTATTCGGTGAGGTCAACTTTGGGACGGGAACATGGAACTTGTGGTGACAAGAGGCTTGCTAACAGGAATTGTTTCAAGGTTAGATTTAGGAGATAGAGGTTGGAATATGCTTTTGTCAAAAATTATAATGAATTTAGGGTATTATGTTAAATGTAATGCTCTCAGACACTGATATTCCTCAACTTCGTGCGCCATGATCCATCCCTTACCATCCCCATCAAGCCCCTATCCCGAGCCAACCACCAACCACCAACCAGCTGTATGTTTCTGCAAAACCAGGTATCTAGATCACTCATAGAGTTATGAGAGCCTAGGGATTGCTGACATAACTCCTTGCCCTCCTCAAATCCTCGTCGTCCTCAGCATCTCTCACTACCGCTCCACCAGAAGTCCCACCCCTCTTCGCCTTCTCAACATCATCCACTCCCGAATCTTCCTCATCACCGGCATAAGCATACTTGCTCCGCTCCCGAATCCTCGCCCCGTACCTCCAGAACAGGAACGGAATCGCACAGCACGCCAGACTGATGAACGCCAACAGCGTCGAGGCCCACTGGTCGCCCAGCCGGTCGTACATCTGCTCCGTGAAGAGCACGACGGCCGCGCCCCAGAAGCTCCGGATGCACGTCTTGGCGGCCAGCGCCGACGCCGCCTGGTGCTGGTACGCGTCCACCAGGTAGTTGTTGGCCGAGTTGTACAGGAAGATGAAGCCGAAGCCCACGGGGAAGCCGCCCATCGCGGGGCCCGCCCAGGAGAGGTCGCCGTAGGAGGTCCAGGCGAAGATGAAGAGCCCGACGGGGATGCACCAGCAGGAGACCATCATGGGGATCAGGCGGACCTCGGCGGGCGGGCGGCCGCCGTGGCGCGCCGCGAGCCGGACGTAGTTCTTGTTGACCAGGGGCGCGCACAGGGCGGAGAGGACGACGCCCACGGCGACGGGGATGAACATGAGGCCCGTCTTCCCGGCGGAGTACCCCTTGCCCTTTTGGTAGACGATCGGGAATGCGACGAAGAACATGTACAAGAGGCCGTAGAGGACGCTCATGTAGACGGAGATTAAGAAGACGATCAGCTCCCCGAAGAGCAGCTGGAACGGCCGAACGAGGAAGACGCGCAGCCGCTCGCTCGGCGGCCGCGCGTCGAGCTCCTGCTCCGTGACGTGGTCGTCCTCGCCCGTCGTCCGACGGAGCTGGCGCGCGCGGCGGGCGAGGATGGTGGGCGCGTACGTCTCCGGGACGGTGAAGGTGATGAGGACCCAGACCACGCCGGCGAAGATGAGCTGGATCCAGTAGAGCCAGCGCCAGCCGGCTGCGTCGGAGAGGAAGCCGCCGATGAGAGGACCGACTGTTAAGAGGTGTCAGAGACATTTATCATATGGGCTGGGAAGGGGGGTGAGAGAGGTGTGTGTGGAATGAGGGTTGGAGGAGGGGAGGGGGATGGAGACGTACTGGCTGGGCCGATGAAGGGCGCGGCGGAAAAGGCTGCCATGGGGACGCCGCGCTCTTCGTTCCTCCATAGATCGGCGAGGGTGCCGCCGACGAGGGTCATGGGCGCGGAGAAGGCGATGCCGTCGATGGCGCGACAGATGAGGAGGGTTTCGATGTTCTTGGCCACGGCGCAGGGGATGATGAAGATGACGGCGAGAAGCAACGTCGTTCCACTACACACCCAGTCAGTCAGTCATCACCAACTCTTCACCAACCCTTCGCCTCCTTGCACAAAAGGAAGAAGAAGAAGAAACTCACTAAATAATCCGCCGCCCATAAATCTCCGACAGCGGCGCAAAGATCATCGGCCCAACCCCAAAGCCCACGACAAACACCGAGATGCTCACCAGCGCAACCTCAGTGCTGACGTCGAACTCGCGCACCACGCCCTCGACGTCGGCGGTGATGACGGAGCTGGCGAAAGCGACGACGAAGCACGTCAGGGCGACGACCATGGTGCACCACCACTTGTAGGCCTTGCTCCAGTTCTTGGGGTTGCCGGGGTCGTTGGGGGTGAAGGCGACGAGCTTGTAGCGCCTCGCTGCCGGGACGACATCGTCGTTGGGGGAGGAGGGGGAGGGTTCCACGGGGCCAGGGATGAAGCCGCCGGGGACTTCGAGGCGGTATTCGTCGAGGTTGGCGGTTGGGTTGAGGGTGCGGTAGGGGAGGTTTGGGTCGAGGGATGGGTCGAGGGATTCCTTTTGGGGGGTTGAGCGGGTGTGGGAGGGAGGATGATGGACGCGGGAGGTGGTGGTTGTTATGGGGGCGAAGGTTGGTTCTTGGTCTGGAGGGGGGAGGGTGGCGGAGGATGTCTTTGATGGAGAGTCCATGATGGTCGAATCCAGATGATTGGAATCCATGACGGGGAAGAGTTGATTTCAGTGAAGTGGAAGATAAAAGGATCAAGGAAACGGATATCACCAGTATCAAAACCCTACAGAACAAGAAACACTTCAAAGCCCACACTCATCAACCATCACCTCCCGAGCAAAAGAGGACACCCCCGATATATATACTCCTCCAACCCCATCACCATCCCCAGCCCCAATCAAGAAGCGCCGGTCCAACTCCGTGCCCTTGGAAATGAAGGCTCCCCGACAGCTCCACCACCCCCAGCGACACAAACACCAAGCGAACAGCTAGACGACGGGGCGCGACGGGATAGTTCGGTCGTTTTCGGCGCCGGAGCGGCGGCAAGC
>JAMYIC010000184.1:0-33778 GCA_024112705.1 Microcera coccophila
TCCATCTAAATCCATCTTAATAAAAGTGGTATCATCATTATACTTCAGTTACCCCAAAACCTCGCACCACTCATCATGATCGTTATGTCCTTTCGCATCCACCGGATTTGTATACAATTATGATTGGCCCGTACAGTACTTTTATTCCTTTGGCTCGTAGATGGCGAACTTACTAAGAGCTCGCAATCTGCCGCCATAGAAGTAGAGCAACCAGATGCCGATGATACCGATCACACTCAGGCCACCAAGGAGACTTGTGCCCTTGGCAACGCCGAGATTGCCGAACAGCGGATGAGCGAACAAGACACTTCCACAAGCAAGCGCACTTCGGAAGAAATCGTTTGCTGCGAATAGACTGGCCGCATACATCGGATAGCTGAGTGGGATATACACGAAGATACACTGCATTACTGCGAATACAGTGGCGCCGTAGATGGTGATACCGATAGTGGGTACGATCCAGTGGATGCTTGCACGAGCGGTCCAGGCGAAGAGGAACAACCCGATCGTGGGACCGAAGGCAGCTCCTAAGGCAGGAAGAAGACGTTCTTCTTGGACAGGCCAGCCGTATTTGGCGATGCGTCTGTCCATGTAGTAGTGGAGGTAGGCGGCGTATAGGGCGACACCAATTATGCAGGAGACAAGAACGCAGAGGAAGACGAGACCAATTTGGCCGAGGTTCATATTATAGTAGACGGGGTAGACCAAGGGGAAGACCTCGAAGACTGGAAAACAGAGTTAGCTTCGAAAACGGATGTATGCGTAGGCGAATGGACTTACAGGAATAGTAGATTCCGTAGATGATGGCGGTGTAGATTTGAACGAACAGCACAGCAGGATCCTTGAAAGTAATCTCCATAGGCTTGATCAGAGCATCGAGAGCAACAGCCGAGAGCTTGATGTTTCGCTGATCGATTTCGCTCTGAGACATGAAGCGATCATCACCGGTAAGCTTGCGAATGCGCTTAGCACGACGGAGCAGGATGTTGGCGCTGCTGGTCTCGGGGAGGAGAAGGAACATGGCGATGAAGACGGGGGCAGAGGCCCAGATACTGATGTAGAGCGACCATCGCCAACCCTTGACGGGGACGGCGAAACCGCTCAGCAGAGGACCGAGAGCAGGTCCGCAGTAGGCAGCAGAGACCCAAGCCATCATGGCATAGGGGAGGGCCATCAAGCTGTACATATCGCCCAAGGAAGCCCCGCCAGACGCCAAACAGGGAGATCCGAAAAAACCTTGGAGGAATCGCAAGATCATCAAACCGGGGTAATTGCCAACGAGAGCTGTAGGGATCGAGATGATGACGAACAGGAACATGGTGACAATGTAGACGGGGTTTCGTCCGATCCGGGGAATTTCGCTGAGAGGTGAGAATAGTAGAGGACCGATACCATAGCCGAGAACGTAGAGCGAAAGGCCCAAGGTGGCCTTGACTTGGCTGACGCCGAAAGCATCCATGACGCCCTGAGTCGAAGAGGTGTAGATGGCAGAAGAAGTGTAGACAACGAAGGTATAGAAGCAGATCAGCAAAGAGATGCCAAGTCGCTTGCCATTGGACCAGTTTTGGGGATTCTCGGCATCATCGCTGTAGTACCAATCCACGAGGATGGCGCCAGTCTTGGTTCGCTTTGGCACGATGGGAATGGACTTGACCTTTTCGATTTCGTGGTGCTCATCCACCTCGAGCCGTTCCTGGGTGTAAGGTCTAGTCTCTGAGCGAGATCGCGAACGTTGTAGGTGAAGCGGTCTGTCGCTTCTCCGCGAGCGTTCTGGAGATGAAATCTCGTCCTTCTCTGCGCGTTCTGGCGACGTGCCCTCGTCCTTGTCTCTGACTTCAGACCTAGCTTCGGGATCGGCGACGGTGGACGAGGCGGAGGAAACCGGGACGGTGAGGTTCTCGCCGTTGCTGTTGCTGTTCTTTTCATCGACAACGATGTCGGGATTGTTCATCATCTCAACCCAGCAGTCGGGGAGCTTAAAGTCGGGCTTCTCTTCGGGATATTTGAAGTACTTGTTGCGGGTAGCCCAGCGGATGAGCTGCCCGAGAGGGGCTTCTCGGATGAGGTCTGCCATGGTTGCTGCCGTGCTCGTCTCGAGCTCGGGGCTATTGTGACGGGGATTTGCGTAGGACGGAGAGCTTTGGTTAAGTGAAAGATCAGATGTGAGTGTCTTGGTGTAAGTGTCTTCGGTCGCAAGAACGAAGTATACTACCGCTGAGATGTCAATCAAACTTCTGGATCAAGTTCAAAATGCCTATCGAGGAGGCATGATATCTTATACCCATCCCCTCCACATGTCGGCGCCCGTCAAATTCTTCCCAGTGTCCACTGGACTCACTCCCCCAAGGCCCATGATGATAGGTAATCAGATATTTGCTCTCTCATCACGGCGCATCATCCCCCCGGCGCTTGCGGACCCCGGACTTTGCCAGGCCGCAACTCGCTCATGAGCGGGTAGATTGGCTGGTGTGCAAACCAGCGGCTCGGGCTAACTAGGAGATAGACGGCGTGGGATTACCAATCTGCACGCTTGCTCAGTTGGGGACCGCGCCGCATTATCCAAGATGTGGGTGGGCGTGGGTGGAGAAGACCCAGACACGGGCAGGGTTGGGTGGGAATGGATCTGAACAAGATCTGGTGCGAAGTGAAGTACCGTACATGCAAGTGCGGTAGTGAAGCGGTACCAGAGTAGCGCCGTAACCGTGTCATTTGGTGCGACTAGGGTGAAGTTGGAGTGAACGCGCTGGAGCGAAGCTGGTTTGTCAGTTTCTCCTCCACACCCGGACTTTAGGGCTGACATAGGGCCATGGTTGGTCGGATTAGAGTTATCGCCGCGTGGTATCTCCCCCATCGCTGGCCGTCAGCCTCTTTGTTCATTCTGCAGGCCCTTCCTCCTCCTCCGTGTTGGCCATGACCATGACCTTGAACATAATGATAACCTCAACCATAATTCTCAACCATAATTCTCAACCATAATTCTCAACCATAACCTCCCACATTCCGCGTCGCTGTGACGTTAATTCCGCGCTCCCTTTATCTCCATCCAATCGACCGCCCCATCCACGCACCCCTTCACATGCAGACACCAAAGGCAAAACACCCAGGCATGCCGTATCCTACGCCCACCGTGGCTCTGGTTTCTTTTTTTTTCTTTATCCCTTCTCATCTCCATCAGCGCTAGTGCCCTCATCCTACGTCATCCGTAGTGCCAATGTCGTTGCTCGTACCAGCGCCGTCCAGGTTGCTGATGCTGGGGAGCTCATGTAGGGAGCTTAGAAATCCAGCCTCAATTTTAGCCCGATCCCTGGCTATGGCACTCCATACCTTTCCTACAGAGGAAAAGCTATCGCGGGCCCCCTGTCGGTCAGCGCCGATTAGGTCACCTTCATTCGGCGCAAACTCTCGCCGCAGACATTTTCTACATAAGAACCACCCGCTCCTCTGCGGATGTTACTTTGTAATTGTTTGTACCATGATGGCCGAGTCAGCGGCTTGTGGAGACTTGAAGGCCTTTTACTTCTGAGTCACTTCGCCGACCGTGATTTCGGCGAGTATGGAGCGTCGATTCGGGTTTGCAATCTGCGGATGAAGCATGCACGAAGACAAGCGCCGCTAGATCCTTTTTGCACCGAAGCCTTATTCAGCACACCGTTTCTCAATGACGATGCCTAGAAAGTGGCCGATTGGCATGGCGATCGACAGTCCCTTTGCGCCGCTTGATATGCGAGGTAGAAACTCTGGAGTCGTCGTCGTGATCCCGGAAGACTCGGGACAGCTTACCAACTGGCATAAGCTTGTTGTTTAAAGGCCGGTCGACGCCTCGTCTTCGCTCAGTGGTCGCTTATTCTCTCCATCGCGTCATTCATATTGAAGTCAATCCGTAGCTGGCCTATTGCGTTCAACCGTTTGTTTCTAATGTTCCATACAGAGCGTCGGACCGGGTAACTATGGCATGCGAGTGGGGTGGCGGCGGCGTGGTATTGATCCTAGTAATCGCCTTGTTGCTATTGACGCAGGTTCTGCCTCTTGTCTCACGCAATCTTCCTACATGATTTTATTGCTTCGAAGGGGTCGAGGCCATGGCTGTCGTTTTGGGAACCTTGCTCGGACGCTGCACGTAGTTGTTCAAACATATCCTCCACCTTGTGTCCACGTGGCTTGCCTGCCCGCTCAGTTGGCTTGTTCATGACCTCTTCATTTAGCTCACCCGGATCTTGAGGGTGTCCGAATTTGGCAGCCCAACGGCGGCGTTCCAGAATCGTGGCCATCTTATCAGCCACGTCGTCTTTACCCTGGACCACCTCATCCACGATTGGCCAAATACGACCATCCTCCTCTGCTAGGGCGTGGTTGATCAAATGCCGAACCCAAGGCCTTTGTCGCCAGAGCCGTTCCCCTGGACGATGCATCTCTTCCATCTCCATGTTGCGCTTCGCAAACTGGAAGGCAAAGTCCAGGTCCCCACATTCTGCACAAGCCTTGATCGCTTGATCGTAGATCCGGGGGTCTTCTCCTGTCACGCTTTTGCCCGCCATGACGATGTAGTCTTGCGCCAGTCTCCAGATCGCATCAGAGTCGCTGCTGTGGATTATCAAATCCTGGAGAAGTTCCTGGTTAGGCTGCTTGCCGCTCAAGAGAAAGATGTCATCGTAAAGCGACATGACGGAGTCTGCTCCGCGAAATCGCACCAGTCCCTCGAGCGTAACCCGAATGATCTCGAGAATGACAAGTCTTTCTTCGTGCATTCCTCTTATAGCCAGCACAGCCTCGTCGACGAGCCTAGGGTTGTTCTCCATGGCCTGAAAAATCACTCTGGAACTTCCACGATCGACGGTGAAACCATTCTGATCCATGATTGACAAGATGTTCAGGGCGCCAGTAACATCTCCCTTACTGACGAAACTTTCCATCACGCCCTCGTATTGATACTTGACAACTCTCCCTCGGCTTGACAGGACATTGAGGGCCTCCGTTGCCAATTTAGTATCGCTATGCCTCGCTGCTGTCGCTAGAACATTTTCGACTACACCATTCGAGGGGTTAAGCAACGAATTTTTGACTGCTGAGTCCCAAATGAATGCCGTCCCGTTGTGGTAATATGCTTTGCTGAACAGATCCAGACAATGGACAAGCAAACTCCGAAATGAGTCGTCGGTACCTTTTGCATATTTCCGATGCTGTAGAAGCTGAAGCGTCTCGTCTAAGAAGCCCTCCTGACTAAATACCACGATGAAGATGTCGTATACCCATAAATCGATCCGATTGTTACTCTCCCGCAAAGCGATAAACTTCGAAAAAGCCATCTCATGCTGGCCCTCTCGTAGCATCCCTAGTATAATGCTTTGCTCTGAAGATGTGTCCATCGCAAACCAATACTTTTTCATCAAGTCAATGACATCCTGGCGCACAACGTAGTCCGGATGAACCGCCAGGGCCTGGAGCGCGCTACGACAGAGTGTTTCTGTAGGAGCAATGTCTAACTCTGCCATGTTTTTCAGCAGTGTGCTTATGCCCTTCACAGACCCCTTCGGGTCAATCATTGCGTCCATCATGCATTCGTAGACGAAGGGGGTGATGGAATAATCTCGGGATTGAAGCAGCGTCCTCACGAGGAAGACTATTGAATCATGGCGATCAGCGACTTCATTGAGCACGCTGTCTTTCGGTGGGTTGCGTAAGATGTTGAGGGCCAGGACAATATCTTCGGTTGAAACTCCGGCGAGGTTCCGGGATCGTAGCACGTTTTGAAGGTCGAACTTCTTCGTACGGTAATGTGGCTGAGGGAACGTTGCTTGTATCCCAGAGTCAACCTCCGGAGCGTCGCTGAATGAAGTACTTAGACCAGCTACATTGGTTCCATATCGACGATGTTGTCCCAGCCGTGACTTGGGGATAGATCGGTGACATATTAAGGATGAAGGTATCGATCTTTGTAGAAAGGGGGATTTGAGAGCTATCGACAAAGCTCCTTCGTCAATTGCAGGGCACAAGCAGCGCCAGAGCCCATCGTATATGAAATGAGCGCGGCGCATCGTGGCACAAATTTCTATCTTGCGAGGTCGTGGATTGTGCTTTGGAAGCTTCAACGTTACGAAGTTTCGTCGCGGAGCTGTTCCGCGCCGTGATCCACTTATCCATCAAGCGGGGTCATGCAATTTCTGAGGTCAACCGCAAGCAGATGCTCACCTTGGCTCACCGAGAAAGCCGCACCCACCAAGCTGCACCGTTCCCAACGACTTAGTTCAGCGCGCGTCATTCACTGTATCGATCGCCGGCGCAGAACCACCACCATGGTATGTTAAAGCCCTTCCCGCTTCAACACTTCAGAGCAAGGTTTCCTCGGGGGCTTTACGTAGAATACAGAGAGCTAACTTCGCGTCGTAGCTACCCCTCGGTCTACTAAACGCCGCCCAAGGCCACCCCATGCTCGTCGAGCTAAAGAATGGGGAGACACTCAACGGCCACTTAGTATCATGCGATACGTGGATGAACCTTACGCTGAAGGAGGTGGTCCAGACAAGTCCGGTACACAAGCCGGTGCGGAGACATTGTTGTGGGAAATGCTGATGGGATGAATATACAGGAAGGCGACAAGTTCGTACGACTGCCAGAGGTCTATGTGAAGGGAAATAATGTAAGTCGTAAAGACAAACCTGGCGGAGAAAGGCTAACAAAGTGCAGATCAAATACTTGCGGGTGCCGGACGAAATCATCGATCAAGTTAGCGAGTCGCAGAAGCGCGATCAAGGTAGCGGTTTCCGAGGCGGTAGGGGAGGCTCTTCAAGAGGAGATCACGGCGGACGAGGAGGAGGTGATAGGGGACGAGGACGTGGCGGAGGTAGAGGCAGGGGTAGGGGTAGGGGTCAATGAGATGAATTCGGGTCCTGTTCAAAGAACTGAACACTGGGTGGTACAATCATGATTGGTTATGGCATATGATGGCTCCTAGAAAGGGAGTGGTTGATACCCATCCGCAAGTCTGTCGATCGATTCAAGACTATCATCTTCACCAGAGTGCTTATGATCCTCAACGACTACCCTTGGAATGGGGATTGTGACTTCGAGAGTCGATGCTGGCCTATAGGGTAAAAGCATGTGAGATCTCCTGTTATACAGTATTGCCTATAACCTAAGGCACTAAGTATTGATAGATAGTTCTTGGCACTTCTCATAGTAAGGGGGGAGAAAGAATAGATGCGGCTTGACCCCATTACCTCGTCTTTCTATATTACCGGCGTCTCCATCCACGATGTCCCAGCTCGCGAGGAAACTAATCGTCCAGAATTTCGATGAGTCGTCGTTGCTCACGATGAACAGGAGCTATGAACGGGATCACGATCTTTAGAGAGTTTGGGAACAAGTGATTCTGATCATCGTCTATTAGAAGTGACTTGCTGAGATTAATCTATCTGCCTCCGTCTTGAACCATCTAGCGAGCCCATTCTGAGAATTTTTCCTCCAATCCACATTTTCAACGCGAAAGCTCTAACAAACGCAAAATTTCAAAGCAGATGTTCGTAGAAACGCCCTTTACCAAGCCTCCATCATAAAGATTTACATATATCTTCTAAACACTCTAAATCTAGAAGTTGGCAACGGCCACCGCAATGGCCTGACTGTCAGAGTGAGAGATGGACAGAGTGATGTCCTTGACACCAGCTTGCTTGGCAGCAGCGGCAGCTTCGCCATGGAGCTATCACAATGGTTAGCATTTCGGTCTGTGAGTGATACATATAAGGAGGGGCCTTACCAAAACACCAGGAGCACCCTTATCATCCTTCACGATCTCAATGTCCTTCATAGCAGCTCCTGCACCCTTGCTGGCAACCCCAAGAGACTTGAAAACGGCCTCCTTCGCACTCCAGCGGCCGGCGAAAGAGCTCTGTGGGCTAGGAGCCTGCTTGCAGTACGTAATTTCATTACTGGTGAAGTTGCGCTCGACAAACGTCTCGTTTTCAATGTTGATGGCAGAAATGTCCTCAACGTCAACGCCAACCTTGCTGTTCTTGTTGGCAACCTTGAGAGCAAGCGCCTCCATCATTTGTCGGGTCTCAGCGGCCTTAGCAGAAGGTATGATCTTCTTGGATTGGTCTTCGAAATCAGCTGCGTATTTGAACTCGGTCGACTTCTTATCCTCAGACACACGAGCGTCGGGGTTCAGTAGGACCTTGCTCAGCTGCTCGTTGGTGTAGGGAGAGGTGTTCTTGGCGACGAACAGGGTGTTATTGATAAGGCCGGTGTGGAAGTAGCGGTACGCCTTCTTCTGGCGAGCCTCGACCTTGGCGCAGTACGAGGCGTAAGTAGCCTCATCAAGGACGGCATAGAGATACTTGGGGTGAATGCCGATAGCCTGGGCACCCTTCTGGCCGAAACCGAAGGAAGTGACGGAGAAGGCCTTGATACCGTCGGTCTGAATGCTGCGGCTAGGGTAGACGATCATGTCGAACTGCTCCATGGCAGGGTCGACATTGTCTGCATTGCGATTGCCAGGAATGAGACCGGTATCGAGGACTTGTAGACACCCGTTCATCATCCAAGCACCAGCTGCACCCTTGGGATGGCCAGTGAGGTACTTCTGGAAAATGCCAAGGACGGCATTGCCCTTCGTGCGTCCAAGATGCTTGAGCTGTTGGCAAATGACATCGGATTCATTCTTGTCGTTGGCCTTTGTAGAGGTTCCGTGGAACGAAGCAACACCGAGGTCGTCGATAGTAAGGCCCCAAGTAGCCAGAGCACCACGAAGAGGGGCAATAGCAGGATCGCTCTTCCAAAAGTCGTTGCCCATGCTCCGGAGGAGCTCTTTCTCTTGTCGGGCAGCCTCCTTCTCGATGTGAGCTAGACGATCCTGAGTATACTCTTTCTCATCGAAAGAGCCACCCTGAGCTTTCATGGCATCAATCTCATCATGGACAAACTCGATTTCGGATTCTTGCCACTGCTTGATGGTCTTCCTGCGACGCTCAACCTGGCGACGGCGGTAGTTGATGTCAAGAAGAGGCGAAGGGAACTTGCCAGCATTCTCGCGAGCAGTCGTAAGTACACCCTGGCCAGGGGCAGGGATAGATCGGCCAATCTTATCAGAAGCAGTCGTAGTAAGGGCGATGATGCCATGGATAGGAACGCCCATCTCGAGAGCAAGCTTGGCGTTCATGATGATTTGGATACCACAACCCTGCGATTCCATGAATCCATTTCTGGTGGTGGTTGTGGGGCGAGACATCTCCTTGGGAGTTCGTCCATGGGCGAACTCATCTACCGTGTTGCTGGTGGCCTTCATGTTGGCGAACTCATAGGAGCCCTCCTCACCGAAGTCATCAAAGCCACCGACTAGACAGACGCGAGCCTTGCCATCAACAATGGTCTCATAGCCAACTTCGACAGACTCAACGGCAGTAGCACAAGCACCAACGGGCGTTTTGATGGGTCCTGACGAGGAGAGCAGCAACATGTTAACCCATGCGGACATGGTGTTGATGAAAGACTCTTGCAGAATATCATTCTGAAGAGGCTGGTCCAAGAAACGAGTCCTGTGCATACCACGGAGAGCAGCAGTACCACCCATACCGGACCCGACACAATTACCGACCTCAGAGATATGCACATATTTGTAGAACTCGTAAGGATCAGTAATGCCGGAAGAAAGGAGGGCCTCAGCAGTAGAAACGAGGAGGTAGAGTGTGACAGGATCAACTTGCGAGATAATGTCGTCAGGGACGCCATATCGTTGGGCGTTCCATCCAGAGGGGATCTGACCAGCGACGAGGCGGTCAAAGCGTAGAGCCTTGGGAATCCAGAGAGCAGCACCCTTCTTGACACGGATGGTGAACTCGCCGGACTCAGGGATCTCGAAAACCTCGACCTTGTCACCATGTTCGCGCTTAAACTCCTCGGCAGTCTCCTTGGAAGCCTCGAAGGGGTCAAGATCCTCCTCAATAACGACCTCGTGAAGCAGTTGCTTCTTGTTAGGGTCATAGCCGTCAAATAGCTCAGGCTCAATCAATCGGATACCCGAGTGCTCAAGAATGTGCTTCTCGTACTTCTGCTTCACATCCTTATCGTCAACAGGCTCACCGGTCTTGGCGTCAACCCAGCCAGCATAGGGTTTGCCCTTCAGAGGGCCGTTATGATTCTTGATAAGGCCCATGAGCCAGGCCATCTCAACGCATCCCTCGAGGGAGAACTCGCCATAGGCCTCCATCTCCCATCGGGTACGGGAGTTGCCCCAAGGACCGATCTCAGCAAAACCAGTAACGACAACAACCTTCTCTAAGTCAACCATGCCTTTGAGAGTCTCATTATGAGGTGCAATCTCGGTCTTCCAATCAGGACGGCGGGGGAAGTCAAACTTAAGGTTGGCGCGAGGATCGATGGTCTTTTTCTTGTACAAAGCCTCAGAGGCAGCGCCATTGACAATGGTGTTCTCAAGAGCGCTTTCCTTGGTGACAGCCCTACGAATCTCGCTGGTCTCCATGATGTCCTTGCGGAGCTTGGTCATGGCCTCGTTCAGGTTCGGGATGAACTGCAAGCCACCATTGAGATCGGCAAATACAGGCTCAGACTGGCACAAATCGACGATGGAAGGTGACATAAGTCCCAAAAGGTTAAAAGCCATCTCCTGCTGGGAGAAGGTGCGGACACCATACGCCTCGACACCCTCGGCGACGATGTTGTTGCCGGACATAAGACCGGTGCCTCGGGTCCAGCCAATGACGGCACCGCAGACGGTAAGATAGTTGGCCCAGCTCTCGGAGTACCATCGATTGAACAGGGTCTCGAGGGCGAGCTTGGACTCGGAGTATAGGCCGTCATTACCGAACGTACCGTGGTTAGGAGATAGAGGCAGGACAACCTGGGCAGGGCGAGTCTCGAAACCACGCTCGGCCTTCTGGGCCTTGACGCAGCCTAGGAGTCGTATCAAGTTAGTCAGCATAATACGATGAGCTAACTCGGATCTGGAGTCGATGCTATCGATTTGGCGACCTTGCTCAGAGATAGCGGCGAAGGGAATAACATAGTCAAGATCCCATCCAAGACCGCTCTTGGTATCGTAAATGTACTCAACCAAGGCTTCAACATCTTGCTTACTGCCCTGATTAAAGGGAACAACAACGATCTGAGATCCACGGGCGCCATAGCGAGTATACATGGATTGATAGTACTCAGTGACTTCTCGCGAGAATCTGCTGGTGGTGACGATAACCTTGGCACCACCGCTGACGAGACCCTGGAGCACCTCGGCACCGATGGAACCGGCTCCAGCACCAGTCATGAGGACATGCTTATCCTGGAATGTTACACCAGACTTGGCGGCGTCTTCCAGAGTGTTGAGGTAAGTAGCAGTGAGTTTCTTGCTGTAATCCCAACCGTGAAGAGTCTTCTTCTTCAGATGAAGAAAGGGAATGGTCTCGACCTTGCCCTTGCTGATGTTGCCAGCCTTAAGGCCGGTCTTCCTACCCTTTCCATTTTCCTTGGGAATGATCTGGCTCTCGTTCATGGCGAGGGAGCGGATAACGTCACCGTAAAGGCTCTTGATCTCTAGCTGGGAGGTCTTGGACATCTTGTGTTGCTGCTTGATGAGCTTGTAGATGCGCTGCAGGTCGTTTTGTACCTTGGTGCGGTTGCCATACTCGGAGATCTTGCCACCCTCAGCCATCTGCTGAACATAATGCTCTAGTTTGCGGCAGCTGGATCGAGGAACTTCCTCGTAGTTTAGGTTACCGCGGGCATCAACAGTAGTCCTGGGGCCAGTGGGCACTGCAACGTCCTTGTATGCTGGAGCGATGTCGAGGGTGTCCTTGCAGTTCTCATAGAGCTGCTGTCCAAGCTCCTTGGCCAGCTTGTAGGTCTCGCCTCTCTCCGTAGGGCAGTTGTCAATGTGGTACTGCATGAATTCGAGAAGCTTAGGGTTGGAACGATTCATGAGACGAATGCACTGGCTGACAATCTCACGATCGACAGCCTGCAGACGACCGAAGATGATGTCGTAGTACATGCTGAGCGCATCTTGACGGGCCCAGTTCCAGGACGAGTCGTATGTGCGCGCCTTGAGAGCGCTGAAGACAGGCTCAATGCCAGAGGCGTAAAAGTCGCCGTGCTCCGCAGTCCAGAGGTCAAGCTGGGCCTGAAGAATCTTTTCAGACTTCCGAGTGTTGATAGCGGCCTTGTCGCCGGCACGAAGGTCAATCTTGAGGTATCGAGCAAGGAGCTCCAGCTGCTGCTTGAAAAGAGCGCGCTGATCCTTGGTAAGAGCATCAATGGCAGCAGGGTCCATCATCATACCGCCACCGGTGCCACCGGCAGGGCCTGTAGCGGCAGCAGTCGACAAGCTAATGCCGGCATTGGTGGCATATTTGTTGGCGACGCTATCGAAGAAAGCCTTAGCATCAGGCTCAGAACCGAGACGAGCAGGAGGCTCCATAGTAATAGCCAGAAGCAGAGCGCCATCTTGTCGTCCAGCACCGAGACCCCATCTCGTCTCGAGATACTTTCGCGCTGTTGTGATATTGAAACCGCCAGGCATCTTTGAAGAGATCATCCTGGCGACGAGAGACTGAGATTGTTTGCCGAGCTGACCATCGAAGGTGGCCTGCATAGATGCACCGAGCTCATCGAGAGGAGTGTCCTCGGGCTTCTCAGGGGTAGATCCGAATTCTTTACCAAGATCACCGAGGATCTCATTCTGAAGGGTAGATTTGCCTGAAGAGCTCTGCAATTAGGAAATGGACACATATTAAGGATTTCGACTAGCACTCACCACCAACAAGGTCCTTGATAGCCTTGCTCAAAGGAACCTCCAGTAAAGGTTTCTTCAACTTCTGGGCGATCAGAGAGCGGACGATGTCCACAGCCAGGACGGGTTCATCGGGAACCTGCGCCGCGGGGCCAGCACTTGGGGGTGCAGGAGCAGCAGCAGAAGGGGCGCTGGCGGCCGGAGCGGCAGCAGTAGCAGCACTGAAGTCGGACGATGAAGCAGCAGCTGGCTCAGGCTCTTCTTCAACGGGGTCGACATCGTAGTAAATCTCCTTGGCGTCCTTGTTGTAGCAGAGAATCTGTCGTTGGACTGATTTGGCGGCATCGTAGGCTTCGTACTTGGATGCCAACGTTCGCTTGGCCATAACTCCCAAGGTATCAGCGGGACCGATTTCCACGACCCGCTCGGCCGTCCTCTCTCCGAGGAAAACATCTTGGGTTTCAATCCATCTCACGGGCGAGGCGAACTGATATGCGAGAAGCTCAACGAGCAAGGTATGAGCAAGCTCCTGCTCGACTTCGGGACGCATCTTTGAGGTTTGTGTCGGGGGCAGTTGTGAAGGAAAGGGGTATCTCAAAAATGACCAAAGAACTGGCTGTCACGGCCTGTCGGATTGGCTCGTGGATGGTCCCAACAAGGGCGAATTGATGTGGTTAAACTTGCGAGAGGCTGGAACCTAGTGCAAGCATAGAATTATGGCTGTCGTAGGGAGCTCCAAGCTGGCGAGGCAAGGAATGACAGCTTGAAGATAGAAATTGAATGGCTCAAGGGAGGAGGAAAAGGATGAAGAGGATGAGACCAAATAGATACACGTTTCTCCCTGCCAGAGAGAAGCAATGCAGACGGTGGAAGAATTCGAGGACGGAGACCAGCGGGAGGCAAAGTAATCACAATTGAGTTGATGGAGGGGAGTCTCATGCCGATTGTTGAACGAGGCGACCCACTCAAACTGACGAGGAAAAAAAAATTGGGGGAGTTATGGGCCACTAATCCTGGTCCCATTGTTTCCCACGTCCTCCCTCCATAACCGCCTGCTCTAGGCCCTCTCGAGCTGTCCATGTACTGTACCAGTAGTGACTTGGAGTCCCACCCGTCGAAATGGCTGCCGGCGTGCAGCGACTCTCCTCAACCATATTCCTCGGCTAAACTCAATTGGGGAAGGCGGACCGAGATATCCAGGGGAGGTCAGGGGAATATCAACCCCAGAAACCAAGCCTTTGGGGCACCATGGCTGATGTTGTGGTAGCAATTGCGTTTGCTGAGTCGTTTCGTAGTCCGGCCGAGCGCTTCGGAATGGTGTCGCGCCTATCTTCTAATCCGAAGCAGCCCTTCGTCATCATTACACGTATCGCGATAAGATATCTCGGTTCTCTTACATAAGGCAAGGTGGGCAACGGACGGCGACAGTAGGCCTCCTAAGATCCTTTGAGTTGAGGACTTTCTTGCCCTCGTCACCGGGGGTGACGGCTGGTGCAATTTCATCGCTGGACGGGCTGGCTAGCTTGAAGTGCGGAGATACCTGTGCTAAGCCTTTGTTTCCCGCGTGTCGCTCATGTTACGTAGTAGGGTGTTAAGGTCCAGCCTTTTTCTGAGAGCTCCAACCTCTCTGCGAGCCCTCCCCGCTCCAATGGTTGATGGAGGCGATTTGCGTGCCAAATTGACGTAGGGGCTTCTGGATGCGCGTCTAGAAGCTCAAAGTACCAAGCCTGCTGGTGCATGCATGGTGAGACGAACGCCATGGCGCTCAAGGACAGGGCTTAGGAGTAAAGGCCAGCAAGGTGCTGGAGATCTCACGACGGCGAGGAGGCTCGGTGTGCTTCTCGATGTCGATCCGGCACCGCGCTGAGAGCCCCGAGAGGTTCTTTGGAGAGTCCGGTAGAGCTCTCTGGCTGGACCCACTGAACTCGGGAGCTGCGCATTGAGTGATGTGGAGATTGCCATGGTAGGGCGGTGGCGAGAGGCATAATAAAAAATCTTATCACTGATAGCGTGGACGACGCTATCTTATTGGGCGTGGTCTGCCTGGAGAGATAGCGGTTTCCGGGTGTGGGCTCTAGGCACAAATCTCTGCCGGCTGGGCCTTGGGGCATGGCATCATCTCAGGATGATTCGGAAGCCAGATCAGGATCCGACAAAGGGATGGAGGGAGAATGCAATGCGATTTGGCCATGAGACATATCTGGCGATTGAGGTACCCAATGCATTGCAAGCATGATTGATGGATTTTTGTTGTTTTGTTGTTGCCGCCTAGAACGAAACCACCTCACACCTCATCAAAAACGTCTCCATCAGCCCTTCCATCCACCCGCGCAGCTCATCCGCTCTGACACCTCGCCCGTCCAGCCAAGCATGCAGGCAGGGCGTCACTCAACAGCAGCCTCGCAGACGCGGTGCATGATGTAAATGCCCCGAAGATGCTTACCTAAAACACCTCAATGTGTAGTGTCGTGGATACTTCCCCGAACTCTCCCGGCGCGGTCGAACTGTCGATGAGGTCGACCAAGTACTGGTACCTCAAGATTCAAGCCCCCGAACGACCCTTTCCCATCCACCCATCCCTGTTACTACAAGGGGGTTAGAGTTGCGGCGTGGGCCCCTTGCGCATCAAGTTGGATCAAGGAGCCTCTACCATGTGGTGCATGCCAATGGAGAGTCAATGGCGGGCTTTTTTGGTGGGTTATCGTTGGTTATCGCATCCTGTCGCAGCCTATCGCAGACTCCGCTCCCCTCCAGGTGGGCGGCCACCTCCTCGTGTACCTTCATCCCCAACAGAACTGAAGTTTTGAAATTTTGGCCAGCTCCAAACGCCAGCATTATTTGTTTTAGCAGAGCTCCGGCTACACCACCTGACGTTGACATATCTTAGCCGGCTCACACCCCCCGGCGCCTCGTTCAGCTTCTCTGGAAATTCTTGATTAGACTTATACCTCCGTCGAGCAATCTCAATCCTCCTCCAATTCTCCCAGACCTTTCTTCCTGAGATTGTCCTTTACCCTTCCTTTCTTCCATTCTCCCCTTCACCATAGACGCCTTGCTGGAGTAGTGTTGTGCCGTCCTGCACTAACATAGAGAGAGCTTTCGTTGGCCTCTCCGCCTCACCATTTTTCTAATTTCCCCCTCCAAATTATTTGGGGGACCGGCATTGCGCGCGACACGGACTCCCATAGACTTTTCTAGAGTCCTTAGGATCACGCATCAGAGCTCTTTCTGGTGCTACGACTTGAATTGATAGGTTCGTGAACTTCTCGCAGTCTTGCACGGCAGGCAAGCAAGCAGACAAAACTGACTCTTTGCCTCTCCGCAGATTTGTTCGATACCCCATTATCCCATCATGTACGGCACGGGAGCAGGCCCTCAGACGGGCATCTCCACCCCCAGATCAAGCGCTTCGCTGCGACCATTGACTCTATCACATGGCTCTCTCGAAACCTCCTTTCTCATCCCCACCAACCTTCATTTCCACGCCTCCCAATTGAAAGACAAGTTCGTTGCTAGCCTACCGGAGGCTACGGACGAGCTTGCTCAAGATGACGAGCCTTCTTCCGTACCGGAGCTGGTAGCGAGATATCTAGGCCACATTGCCCACGAGGTGGAGGAGGGCGAAGATGACGACCAAGGGTCCTACGAGGAGGTCCTCAAGCTCGTTCTGAACGAGTTCGAGCGTACGTTCCTTCGGGGCAACGAGGTTCACGCCCTCGCTGCCACTCTTCCAGGGATTGAGGCCAAGAAGCTCGAAGTCATTCGCAGCTACTACACTGCCCGTGCAGTCTGCAACCGACCCATCAAGCCTCATGCCTCGGCGTTGTTCCGGGCTGCTGAAGATGGCTCCGCCGACATCTACACTATCTTCGGCGGTCAGGGTAACATTGAGGAGTATTTCGAGGAGCTGCGACAGATCTTCAAGACCTACAACAGCTTCATTGGCGATCTCGTCACCTCTTCGGCCGAGCTCCTCCAGACCTTGTCGAAGAACCCCAGTGCCGAGAAGATGTTCCCGAAAGGCTTGGACGTTATGGCTTGGCTGCACAAGGCCGAGTCGACACCGGATGTTGACTATTTGATCTCAGCACCCGTCAGTTTCCCTCTAATCGGTCTTGTTCAGCTGGCCCACTATGAGGTGACGTGCAAGGTGCTGGGTGTCCACCCTGGTATGCTTCGTGAGAGAATCAGCGGTACCACTGGCCACTCCCAGGGTATCGTCATGGCCGCTGCCACTGCGGCCGCCGATTCGTGGGACTCATGGCGGGAGGTCGCCGTCTCTATCCTTACCGTGCTTTTCTGGATCGGAACTCGCAGTCAGCAGGCCTTCCCCATTACCTCGATGACTCCTGGTATGCTGCGAGACTCCATTGACAATGGCGAGGGCTCGCCCACTCCCATGCTTAGCATCCGAGACCTCCCCCAATTTGAGGTCCAGAAGCACATCGACGCTACCAACCAATATCTTCCTCCCGAGCGCCACATCAGCATCTCTCTCATCAATAGCCCTCGAAACCTTGTCGTCACTGGCCCTCCCGCTTCTCTCTATGGTCTCAACTCGCGATTGCGAAAGGTCAAGGCCCCTACCGGGCTCGACCAGAACCGAATTCCCTACACTGAGCGAAAAGTCCGTTTCGTCCACCGCTTCCTGCCCATTACTGCTCCTTTCCACAGCAAGTACCTGGCTGAGGCGACTGACATGATCGATGAGGATCTCAAGGACATCAACATCGATGCCAGCTCCCTGGGGATGGCTGTTTTTGATACTAACACCGGCAAGGATCTTCGTGACCAGGTCAAGGGCAACATCGTCCCTGCATTGGTCCGTTTAATTACTCGAGACCCTGTGAACTGGGAGAAGGCCACCATCATGCCTGATGCCACCCACATCCTCGACTTCGGCCCTGGAGGCATCTCTGGGCTTGGTGTTTTGACCAGCCGAAACAAGGAGGGAAGCGGCGTCCGCGTCATTCTAGCGGGTACCGTCGACGGCTCCTCAACTGAGATGGGATACAAACCCGAGATCTTCGATCGGGACGAAGACCACGCTGTCAAGTATGCTGTTGACTGGGTCAAAGAATACGGCCCTAAGCTGGTTACCACCAAGGGAGGGAAGACCTACGTTGACACCAAGATGAGTCGACTTCTTGGTCTTGCCCCTATCATGGTGGCCGGTATGACTCCTTGCACTGTCCCTTGGGATTTTGTCGCAGCCACAATGAACGCTGGCTACCACATTGAACTTGCTGGTGGTGGTTACTTTATCGGTCCCATGATGACTTCTGCTCTGAAGAAGATCGAGGGGGCCATTCCTGCTGGCCGAGGTATCTCCGTCAACCTTATCTACGTCAACCCGCGAGCTATGGCCTGGCAGATCCCTCTGATTGGTAAGCTCCGTGCCGAAGGTGTCCCTATCGAGGGTCTTACGATTGGTGCCGGTGTTCCCTCTCTCGAAGTTGCACAGGAGTACATCGAGACTCTGGGTCTTAAGCACATCGCTTTCAAGCCGGGCTCTGTCGATGCTATTCAGGCTGTTATCAATATTGCCAAGGCCAACCCTACTTTCCCTGTCATCCTACAGTGGACTGGAGGTCGTGGAGGCGGTCACCACTCTTTTGAAGACTTTCACGCCCCTGTACTTCAGATGTACGGCCGTATTCGACGACAGGAGAACATTATCCTTGTTGCCGGTAGTGGATTCGGTGGTGCTGATGATACGTACCCCTACTTGACCGGCCAGTGGGCTAAGAACTACGGCTATCCTCCCATGCCTTTCGATGGTTGCTTGTTCGGTAGTCGCATGATGGTTGCCAAGGAGGCTCACACCAGCAAAGCGGCCAAGGAGGCTATTATCGCCGCCCCCGGTCTTGAGGATGGCCAGTGGGAACAGACCTATAAGGGCCCTGCTGGCGGTGTCATGACTGTGCGATCTGAAATGGGCGAGCCCATTCACAAGCTTGCCACTCGTGGGGTTCGCTTCTGGGCTGAAATGGACCAGAAGATCTTCAGCCTGCCCAAGGAGAAGAGGGTTGCAGAGCTTAAAAAGAACAAGGCCTATATCATTAAGAAACTCAATGATGACTGCCAAAAGGTCTGGTTCGGCAAGAACAAGGCTGGAGAGGCCGTTGACGTCGAGGAGATGACCTACGCCGAGATTCTCCGACGCATGGTCGAGCTGCTCTACGTCAAGCATCAGTCTCGCTGGATTGATCCTTCCTACAAGGTTCTCACTGGCGATTACATCCACCGTTTAGAAGAGCGCTTCACTTCTTCTACTGGCAGCCCATCCCTCCTCCAGAGCTACTCTGATCTCGACGAGCCCTTCAGTGCTGTTGAGCGTATCCTCGCTGCTTACCCCGAGGCTGAGGACCAGATCATCAACGCGCAGGATGTGCAGCACTTCTTGATCCTTTGCCTGCGTCCTACGCAAAAGCCGGTCACTTTCATCCCTATTTTGGATGACAACTTTGAGTTCTACTTCAAGAAGGACTCTCTGTGGCAGTCTGAGGATCTTGATGCCGTCATTGGACAGGACGTCGGTCGCACCTGTATTCTCCAAGGTCCTACTGCCGCCAAGTTCTCAACCGTACTTGACGAGCCTATCAAGGACATTCTCGATGGTATTCACGAGTCTCATATCAAGTATCTGACCAAAGATTCGTACAACAACACCAAGAGCACTATTCCTACTACTGAGTACTTTGGCGGCAAGCTTGTTGAGTCGGAGATTCCTATGGATGTTGAAGGCCTCACCGTCAGCTACGACACTCACAAGAACACCTACCGCCTCTCCTCATCTGCTGCCGCTGTACTACCTTCCATTGACTCCTGGCTGGCTCTCCTCGCCGGCCCCAACAGGAACTGGAGGCACGCTCTGCTCATGTCGGATGTTGTTGTTCAGGGCCAAAAATTCCAGACCAACCCCCTGCGACGCATTTTCGCCCCCACACACGGCCTATTCGTTGAGATTTCTTATCCCAATGATCCTTCCAAGACTACCATCGTTGTCCGCGAACAGCCCAGGCACAACCAGTACGTTGATGTGATCGAAGTCAAACTGGCTGGCAAGAACGAAATCATTGTCAACATGATCAAAGATACCACTGCACTGGGCAAGTCTGTGGCTCTCCCTCTTAAGTTCACATACCACCCTGAAGCTGGTTACTCCCCAATCCGTGAGGTTATGGAAGGACGCAACGATCGCATCAAGGAGTTCTACTGGAAGGCATGGTTTGGCGAGGATCCTCTTGACCTGGATGCCGATGTCACGGCCAAGTTTGATGGCGGCAAGACTACAATTACTAGCGAGGCTATCAACGACTTCGTTCATGCCGTTGGCAATACAGGCGAGGCCTTCGTCGACCGCCCTGGCAAGACTGTCTATGCTCCTATGGACTTTGCCATCGTTATTGGCTGGAAGGCCATCACCAAGCCCATCTTCCCTCGCACCATCGACGGTGATTTGTTGAAGTTGGTCCATCTTTCCAACCAGTTCCGCATGATCCCTGGCGCCGAGCCCCTGAAGAAGGGTGACGAGGTCACCACCACCGCCCAGATCAATGCTGTCATCAACCAGGACGCGGGCAAGATGGTTGAGGTCTGCGGTACCCTTGTCCGCGACGGTGAGCCTGTTATGGAGGTGACTTCTCAGTTCTTGTACCGGGGGACGTACACCGACTTTGAGAACACCTTCCAGCGCAAGATTGAGACTCCTCTTCAGATTCACCTTGCCATCACCAAGGACGTGGCTGTCTTGCGCTCCAAACAGTGGTTCTCCGTTGATGAACTTCCCAGGGATATCGAACTTCTCGGCCAGACCCTGACCTTCCGTCTTCAGAGTCTCCTACGCTACAAGAACAAGGATGTCTTGAGCAGCATCGAGACCAGAGGCCAGGTCTTGCTAGAGCTTCCTACCAAGGAGATCATCCAGGTCGCCAGCGTTGATTACGAGGCAGGTGAGTCTCACGGCAATCCCGTGATTGACTACCTGGAGCGGAACGGCTCTCCTGTCGATCAGCCCCTCAACTTTGAGAATCCCATTCCTCTCAGCGGCAAGACGCCCCTCCAGCTCCGTGCTCCTGCCTCCAACGAGAACTACGCTCGTGTATCCGGCGATTACAACCCCATCCACGTCTCGCGCGTGTTCTCTAGCTACGCTGATCTGCCTGGCACTATTACTCACGGTATGTATTCTAGCGCTGCCGTCCGAAGCTTGGTTGAGACCTGGGCTGCGGAGAACAATATTGGACGTGTGCGAAGCTTCCACGCGTCTCTCGTTGGCATGGTCCTTCCCAACGATGAAATCGAGGTGAAGCTTCAGCATGTTGGTATGGTTTCTGGCCGCAAGATTATCACCGTTGAGGTCCGTAACAAGGAGACCGAGGAGAAGGTTCTCCAGGGTGAGGCCGAGGTTGAACAGCCCATTACCGCTTACGTCTTCACTGGTCAAGGCTCTCAGGAGCAAGGTATGGGTATGGAGCTGTATGCAAGCAGCCCCGTCGCCAAGGATGTCTGGGACCGTGCTGACAAGTATCTCCTCGATAACTATGGTAAGTATTCGTTTTGTCCCTCACGTGTTTCATCGACAAAGTCGCTAACGCAAACCGCACAGGCTTCTCCATCACCAACATTGTCAAGAACAACCCCAAGGAGCTCACTGTCCACTTCGGTGGTCCTCGAGGCAAGGCCATTCGCCAGAACTATATTACGATGACCTTTGAGACTGTGGCTGCAGATGGCTCCATTAAATCGGAGAAGATCTTCAAGGATATCAACGAGACCACCACATCTTACACGTACCGGTCCCCCACTGGGCTGCTCTCTGCCACCCAGTTCACACAGCCTGCTCTGACGCTCATGGAGAAGGCTAGCTTCGAGGACATGAAGTCCAAGGGCTTGGTTCCTCGAGACAGCACTTTCGCTGGCCACTCGCTTGGTGAATACTCAGCTCTTGCTGCGCTTGCCGAAGTCATGCCCATTGAGAGTTTGGTTTCGGTTGTGTTCTACCGTGGTCTTACGATGCAAGTTGCCGTCGAGCGCGACGCTGCCGGCCGCTCCAACTACTCGATGTGCGCCGTCAACCCTAGCCGAATCAGCAAGACGTTCAACGAGCCCGCTCTTCAGTTTGTTGTCGACAACATTTCTGAGGAGACCGGCTGGCTCCTGGAGATTGTCAACTACAACATCGCCAACATGCAGTACGTCTGCGCTGGCGACTTGCGCGCCCTAGACACACTGGCTGGTGTGACAAACTTCATCAAGATGCAGAAAGTTGACGTTGAGTCACTGTCGAGCAACATTGATGAGGCCAAGGAAGCGCTCCGCAAGATCATCCGCGGATGCGCCGAGAAGACACTGGGCAAGCCCCAGCCTCTGGAGCTGGAGCGTGGCTTTGCTACGATTCCCCTCCGAGGCATTGATGTACCTTTCCATTCGACCTTCCTGCGGTCGGGTGTCAAGCCTTTCCGATCGTTCCTGCTCAAGAAGATCAACAAGACATCGATTGATCCCTCCAAGTTGGTTGGAAAGTATATCCCCAACGTGACGGCCAAGCCATTTGCGTTGACAAAGGAGTACTTTGAAGACGTTTACAAGCTGACGAACTCGCCCAAGATTGGGGCGGTGTTGGCCAACTGGGACTCATATGCGCAGGATGAGGCGGCGGAGGGTAGTGGTAGCAGCACTAGCGGAGAGTTTGAGGGCCAGGGAGTCGCTGCTTAGAGACAGAAAGGCATGAAGTATTGAGGATTTATGAGGAGCACATTCACGATGGAGGAAGGAAAAGAATTCCTATTTTAATCGCCATGGAGCGAGAGGCATGTAACGATGTATTTGCTGTAGACGACGTTTTTAAAGCATTGTAATTTTGATCGATAGATTTTCTAAAGAGTTTGACACAAAAGTGATTCAACGTTGGTGTGACAAGATAAGGAGAATACGAAGTGGTTGGTATCTACAGATTAGACGCGGATGTTTTGTCTCTTAGCGGCTGTTGTACGCGTATCTAACCGAACTGGCGGAGTCGGTTGGCGGCGACGACCGGTTCTTAGAGCCAGTGGGGACGACTCCGAGGTCCGCAAGCGGTATCTTCACGGCGACTGACGACGACGTAAAAAGTACAAAGAGGCCGGCTGAGTTGCGTCTCACCGTTTTATCGAGATGTCACGTCGTTCGTAGTTTTACGATTGTTAGCTGGCGCGAATCAATTCGTATCACGTGTGCACGGCGGGCGGCCTTTGATTGTTCTACACGGACCGTGTGACGCACACAAGGAGTAGCACGACGAGCAGTCAACCGAGGGCAAACGCGAGACGACGGTAGAGCAAACAAGGGGAGAAGTGTCTGGGAAGCGGTCTATAAGGGCCTAGCCATAGCCCTCATCTTCTCGACCTATTCAATCTACCCAAACACCGTTCGTGCCAGGAGCAGATCAACATGAGAGTAAACATGCCAACTCCAAAGCCTCTGAGAAAGCAGCTCTTCCTCGGAACCTTCATCCACTGTAAAAACAGACAGGAACTGGAGTACTTGCACGATGGCGCGATCTTTGTCGGCGAGGACGGCAGGATTGCCAGCGTGCTCAGCAAGTGTAGAGACCGAGAGTTGGCCGAGGAGCGGCTGAACGAGCTGGGATGGGCGAAGAAAGAAGTTGACATTGTTGCTTGCAAGCCTGGACAATTCTTTTTTCCTGGATTCATCGGTAACTCATCTCCCGGCATAGTTGAAGACGGCGATACTGACAAGACTCAACTCAGATACGCATGTCCATGCTTCCCAGTATCCCAACGTTGGCATTTTTGGCAAAACGACGCTCCTGGACTGGCTTGAGAAATACACATTTCCGCTCGAGTCTAGTCTCAAAGACTTGTCCAAGGCTCGTAAGGTGTATACGGCCTGCGTGCGACGAACTTTGGCGCATGGCACCACGACAGCAGCGTACTATGCCACGATAGACGTGGCAGCGACGAACCTCTTGGCCGACTTGTGTCTTTCGCTCGGCCAGCGTGCCTTTGTTGGAAGAGTGTGCATGGACAATCCGGATACCTGTCCCGACTATTACCGCGACGAGAGCGTGGAAGAGTCCCTGGTCAACACGAAGAAGACAATCCGGCACATCCAGACGATTGACCCCAAGTACGAGCTGGTCTCGCCGATACTCACGCCGAGGTTCGCGCCGTCATGTTCGGGCGAGGCCATGTCGGGCTTGGCAGCGATCCAACGTGACACAGACCTGCCTGTGCAGACGCACATCTCAGAAAACGAGGGAGAGATTGCCCTCGTTGCCAAGCTATTCCCGGAATCGGAATCGTATGCGCATGCGTACGATTGCCACGGACTCTTGACGAACAAGACCATCTTGGCGCACGCAGTCCATCTGGGCGAGGCGGAGGCGCAGCTCATCGCCAAGAGGGGCGCGAAGATCTCGCACTGTCCATGCAGCAACAGCTCCCTCACCAGCGGCGCAGCACCGGTGCGCTGGATGTGGGATCAGGGCATCGACGTCGGCCTCGGGACGGACATGAGCGGAGGATACAGCCCGTCTATCCTGGACGCGGCGAGACAGGCAGCTCTGGTCAGCCGACACGTGGCCATGGGCCTCAGCGGCGCCGAGAAGGATCGGAGCCCGCTCTCGGTCGAGGAGGCTCTGTTCCTGGGAACCCGGGGCGGGGCGACGGTGGTGGGTCTCCAGGGCCGGATCGGAGGGTTCGAGGAGGGGATGGAGTGGGACGCGCAGTTGATTGGGCTGGGCAGGGTCGCAGAGGATGGATACAGAGACGGCGAGGACCCGGATGGCGACGCTGGCAACGTAGATGTGTTTGGATGGGAGGATTGGGAGGAGTTGGTGGCCAAGTGGGTCTACAACGGAGACGATCGAAACACGAAGAAGGTTTGGGTTAAGGGACGGATGGTTCACGAGAGACGATGAGCGAGCGAGCGAGCGAGCGAGGACAGACGGGAGCGGACACGATTGAGGGAGCTCAGATGAGATGGAATGGGGGCAGGATTGCGATGGCGGTGGCTCGTGGTTTATGGCTGATAGCTTGACGGGCTCGTTGATAGCTGATGGGATGACGATGGCTGATGGCGCCGGATAAGAATAGAAAGAAAGCCCCAACAGCAAACAATGATAGTTGGTTTAAAACAGCGACGGGTACTTAGCCTAAGCCTAGCCAATTGAGTCGAGTCGGAAGCGAAGATACTGACTGGGTGGTGCCTTTGCCCTTCAAGTTTCCTCCTCCTCCTCCTCCTCCTCCTCAACCCCCTCGTCTCGGCCCCAGATAGCCCAAGACGGCCAGCTGAAGATACCTAGGTACACATGGCGCCTGGGGGACTTGTCCAAGGATAGCCCAGGAAGGGCGCATGCGTGCTAAAGCAAAAGCCCTGGCTGGCTCGTCCACCGTCGCGCGCCACTGACCCAATCATCATGGGGTGTTGGCGTGCCCGTTCAGCTGCTGCTGCAAGCGGTCGACGTCACGAGACGTATAAAAAGGGTAGCGAAAAGAGCAAAGGACAAAAATCATCTCGGGAGGGTCCCTCCCCCCCAGGAGAATTCCCTCTTGCAGCTACCGGTACCGGTACCGGTAGTTACAGGTGGGGGGGCTCCTCCCAACGCTTTCCATTTGGCAACCAGCCAAGCGCCCGAAGAACAAAGATGACAGACACACCTTTGGTTGAGCTTTGGTGGGGTTCGCAGGTCGTCAGACGTCATGTGGGAGGACAAAACAACGGTGAGAGTGCTCTGCAGTCTGTCTCGCATTGTGACAGGTCAACTTTGCAGACGAAGGTTGTGGCGGAAATTGTACTGCATTTCACAAATTTTGCGTGCATACGCAGGGGGAGATGAGAGGGTGTGGCGGAAGAATCGCTCCGTCTGACAGGCACCCTAAGACGCTAAGATTTGAACATGGAGAGAACCTCTGTATCTCTCTCTCTCTCTCTGTCTTGGGGCTTGACAAGAGAAAGAAGAGAAAATACAAGGACAAAGACAAAGACAGAGTCTCATGGACCTCCTCTACACTGCCGACGACAGAGGACGGAACATCGACACGCCTCCTCCGCTGCCTGAAAAAAGAAAGAAAAAAACGTCTGCGTCCCGTCTTAGCCCCCGCTGCCAATACCTCTACCATGCATCATGACCACAGCGCGGAAAAGCCAAATGCAAGCCCCCTGTCAACGCCGTTTTAGCGTCTCTCCCTCCGTCCCTCCGTCCCTCCGCAACCGCTCGGGTCGAACGTCGTTTCTTCCCCCAGGGCTGAACTGGGGCCACACCGATGCCCGTTACCCGCGCTCTGGCCCCGCCTTCATTGGCGACCCATGCTCAAGCCCTCACAAGCCTCCCAAGGCCCCAAATTGCTTCAGATGCGTAGATCGGCTGAAAAGTGTCTGCATATTTCATTCTCGTTCCGTTGTTGGGGGCGCCTTTGCCTAATTGAGGCGTTTGGCGCGCGGAAAGACATTTGGGATGCAGGGGAGGAAGAGGTGACGCGCGAGGTGGACGTCGAGGGAGACATAAGATAGTCCCGTGTCCCCCCTCTCCTGGTGCTTGCCAGTCGAGTTCTGTACTGGTCTCTCGTCTCTCGAGCGTCTTGTATGTGCTAGCATTCGGACTATTGTACGATTCTTGTCGACCTTTGCACCTGCACAAAGACATATACGTACAACTAAACTATACGCACAAGCCAACGTGCTACAGCAACAACATGTCTACCACCACATCTGGATTCAACGGCCTCACGGCCAGAGGCGTCCCCGCCCTGCCTTCTTGGCTCCTCTTCCTCCGCATCGCAATCCTCCTCCTCTCTCTTGGTGTCCTTATCGCAGCCGCCTACAACCTCTCCCTCTTTGGCGGCTACGGCACCTGGGCCACTGGCTATTCTGGTCCGTCAGGCTTCCTGATCTTCGATGTAAGTCCCCCTTCACCATCATCTTCTTCTTCTCCCTGCCATTCGCAGCATACTGATACCCTGTCCAGGCCATCTTCACCTTCCTTATCCTAGGCGCTATGCTCGCCGCTGAGTTCTTCGCTCCTCAGTTGTACTTCCGCATCGCCTTTTTCATCGCTCTGGTCCTCGCTGCCATCTTCTGGCTGTCTGGTTGGGCGTGGGCTGCGTCGGTCGCGTCGACTTTCTACAGCTACTTTAACCTTTATAATTATGGTGTCTATGGCGACGTCAAGCACTATGGCGCGTCCATGGCTGCTGGTGCTGCATTGGGCGCCGTGGTCTGGTAAGTCTTGACCTCTGTTCCTCTGTTCAAGAGTCGACGCACGGGAACTAACTAACTGGACAACAGGGTTTTGATCATCGTCCTGGTCATCTTCTTTGCCCTTGCATGCATGAAGGCGCCGCACGACTCTTCATTCACTCAGCGAACCACGCACACTGACGTTGAGATGGGGCAGTCCAAGTATGAGACTGCGTCGCCGCCTGTCGAGCCCGTTCAGCCTACTCCCGCACATCATTAACCCGGTAGTCTCGCGGGACAAGATATCGCGATACACAGAATGAGCTTTGGATGACTAGATAGTTTGTTCTGGAGAGATGTTGATCCCCGGATTGGGGCGATCTCGGTGTCTGTTTTGGTTGATGAATCTTGGATACTCCACGGGCAGCTTTGATCTTTTTTTTACACTTGGTTTGGTCGAATACTACATGATTCCTGCTCAATCAGATTCGCTTCAAAGTCTCTCTACTAAGCAATCATCTCTTGTTAAACCCTTAGACACGCCCAAGTGTTCGATGCCCATCATTCGGCCCTATGTGCTGTGGAGATGTCAACTGCAGCAGAGCTCATCACGGTCGAATCACCTAAAGAACTGCACGAGTACTAAAATAGCCCGAAATTAAGGGAGCTATGCTAGCCGCCCTTCCCAAAGAGTGCGTTTCCAGATTCTCTTCCGTTAAGCCTAACCTTGTACCCACTCCCTTACCGAAATGCAAAACCGAAAAGGCAGGCTACTCCCGTGGAAACTTCCGAACGTCCAGATCAACCTCCAGAGCCGGAGACATCCGATATATTTGGAAAAAAACCCGAGACCCACGCTCATAGAACGAAGGAGGATACGAAGCAAAACACACACCAATTCCTGGTTTCGGATATGCGAGCGCCCCCAAACCGTAAAGGTAAACCCCCTGGATCATCTTCCTAACCAGTGTTGGGAGGAAGGCAAGCGCTGTTATGTAGCATCGCGAGCTACTGGATAGGCAGACGTATAAAAACCCGGAATCTTCCGAGCCAAGGTCCAAGCAAAGGCCGGTCTTCTCTCAAACATCGTCCGAGGCCGGCGTGATGTTTCGGGAACTGCTCTTGCGAAGTGCCTGTCCAACCCAAAATCAGCATCGACGTGGACAGATTGATTGATCGATTGAATAGGGGCATCACTCACAGTACGAGTCCTGTTCCGCTCAGTGCGTCTGGCCGCATCTTCACGCTTCTTCACCTCAGCACGCTGGTCGTCAATGTCCTGGACGCGTTTTTCGATCATCTGCACCATGTTCTTCTTGATTTGCTCGGGAACCTGATCCCAGTCGTCGGCCGCGGCGCCGAAGGTCATGGCCTTGAGCCGCCACCAATCGCGTTCAGCACACGTAACGTTGAGGATAGCGCGCGTGTCCTTCAGTGCCTCCATTCTCTTCTGGCGACTCTTCTTCGCGGCCTGGTTGTTGCGGTCTCGCTCGATGGCCTGGTTGGCGGTCGCAATTCGGTTGTTTTCCGCTTCAATGCGTTTGCGGGTTCTTTCGTCAGCGTCGGCTGGGAAGGTGTACCACTCCTCGGTGATGGGCTTGGGTAGCACCTCGTCGACTCGAGACGGTGGCAGGATAGGCGGGTTGTCGATCTGATACCTCAATTCCCGATCCATTTCGCCCTGACGATGGTTGAACTCTCGGACGGGGAGGAAGCTGGGAATGGCCAGGCCGGCTTCTTCGAATGGTACTCCGCCCATATGACGAGGCTTCTCTTCAATAGGCTCAGGTGGTTTCTCGGCCGTAGTCTGGCTGCGAGTGACAGGTTGGCGTCGTCGAGGGGGCGAAGCTGCAGATGCCACTGGAGAGCCGAAGGTGATTGACGGCTCGACACTTTGCGGCTGAGGAAGAGCGAGATGATCGTTGGGAGCCTGATTGTTAGTCGAAGGGAGACCCAAGTGGTTACCAGCAAGATAGCCTCCAGAAAGCCGTCGAACGGGGTAGCTATTTGGGGGGCTTCTAATGGGATAATTCCGTAGAGGGCTGCTTGCCGGGTGGTGTCCAAATGGGCTGACGACCTGATGATGTGCTAGGGGAGAACTGATTGGTTGGTTACCGAAAGAATTTCTTGCTCGCTGATGGCCAAGTGGACTAGTCATAGGTTGAGAAAAGTCGGGCTGAGAAAAGTTGAAGCCGAAGGGGGCATTGGCTGGTATATCCCTATGGTGCGAAGGATCGGGATAGCGCGATCGTTTGGGCTCAGATTCAGTCGGAGGACTCGTGAACTGGTAAATTGCATCATCTGGTGTGTTTTCAAATCCATCGTGCTCGTCCAGTCCAGCCATATAGGCCGAACGTTTACCTAGGCCCTGCCCGCTGGACTCCATGATCCTCGAGCCGCGATGGTCGGGAAACACGACAACACCAAACAGTCGACACTAACGCGACGCTGTAGGAGTAAGAAGGGCCAAGCAACTTCGGAGCCGTTAGACTGAGCTTTGAAAACTAGAGAAGATAAAGAGCAACAGAGATTGCGGGTTAGGGATAATTATATGCGTTCCCGATGCTACTCGAGCTAGGTAAGGATGGGCGCAACGTCGAACAATAGCAATAGAGGATGAGTCGGACGGAGTAGTATGAATAATAGCAATGATGATGAGAAAAGAGAATACGGAAGGTAAAATACTGACCTTGAAGGGCTATTGTTCATCGATAACGGTGCGGAAGCGATTGACGCGTGAGCAGACGTGACGAGAAGGGAGGTGAATCACGGCAGGATGTTTTCTGCCGGACCAACAGGGCTAGGTAGTAGAAGGATAGGATATTGGCACATGACACCCTCGATTCGAACTCGCCATGTGTCTGCCAGCTGGCGAAGGGTTCCCGCTCGTTGGAGAGCCATCTTCGGGGGGGTGGTGAGTGGTTGCGTGGGGACGGCCTGAGTTCGTCAATGTGTTTGCGTGCGCGCGGCTCAGCGGAGATACAGATGTAACGGCGTACAGTAGAACAAAGCAATGCGTCAGGCGCCATTTCGAGGTCGTAGAGAGGAGAGGAGAGAAGACATGTGTATTAGATAGTGACGGTATGAAGCTGACTGAGATCGGGCAGACATCGGCCGAGAGAAGTTGAACCTCAGGAGTCAACTTGACCGCCTTCGATTCACTCTCCCTGCATCAAGGTCGGACCCGGCCTGGTGGACTTTTTGCCTCAGTTCCTATAGAATGCTCAACGTCGTTCATTGTTACTACCTACTGCCTACTGGTTGGTGTTGGAGTTCGTGTTGCACTTTTCACGTGTGTGGGCGGCTCGATCCCTCTCGGGTTCCTGCAGCGATATGCGGGCTGACAGGATGTGTTTCCAACTCTAATCCAACGACGAGACGTAAAGCTGAGGTTCAATCAAAGTGCTTTTGTACATTCTTGTAAATTGCTTCGTTAGGCGGTGGTCGGGCCTTCAGGGCTACCGTGTACCGACCAATTGCATCTGTATCGTCTTCACCAGACCAGTGCAATTTGTCCCTTCACATCCCTCCGTCCCGTCATCTTCATCTCCGGAATCATCCACCGTGGTTCTCTAGGTGTAGTATTGAATGAGCGAGCAGATGCTAATCAAGCGAGAAGTGAAAGGACTTGGCACTGTCAGCTTGTGAAATCGCAATCAACTGAATGAATGCACCAACCAGTTGATCCTCCGTCGCAGAACGTAACATTCAAACAAAGCGTTACAAACACCCAGAGAGTGGATCCAAGGCACAACCAGTAAAAACCTTGTTGGCCATTTTTGCTCAAAGAGCGAGCCCAGTGCCGTCTCCCGTCCACCGATACAATGCCAAAAGCTCCCTTCGACGCTGTTGTTGGTCCACAAGATCTTCAGGGACACGACCTCGAACCTGGGCAAGTGCACTGCGCATAACTCTACTAAATTTGCGCTACCTTCACGTTAGAAGAGGATGTGCCGATGAACGAACTGAGCGCTGGCTTACCTGATACTCGGTGTTGAGCGTCACGACACACGCTTCATGTGCCCGGACGATGGTTTCGCATGCTTTGACAACGCTCGGCGATGCGTCCGACTGTAGTTTGTCGGCTATCAGGAGAAGGAGAAATGACCCCTGGAGTAAGTAGATACCAGAGAAGAAAGGCATGAACTCTAGCCCCGGATCATACTCGAGAATCTGGTTGATGGCCTCGGCAGCCGCCACCGCATGCCCAGTTGCAGTGATGAAGCCCTGCGTTGAGATCCAGAGATCGTTATCGTCCAGAAGATTGATCGGATCCCATTTACCGGCAAGCAAGATGTGCAGGACGTGCATTACGTGAGTGCCATACGCCATGACGATGCGAGTCTGGATCTCACTCTCAGACATTCGTTTGGAGCTAGTCGTAAAGATCGAGTACATCGAAGAGGCCCCATTATCGCTACCACCTTCGCCATGACCGCCAACTTCGGTTTTCCCATGCGAAAGCTGGTCTTCCATGGCTCTTGAGAGATTCCTTTGTCCGAACTTCGCCAAGCTTCGTTCATACGCCTCCAGTTGGTGCGTGATCTCTGCAACTTGACTCTCCCACTGGTGAGCAGATCGGAAACTGATGCCAAACCGAGGATGGTTCTTCGAATGATGTAGATCCACGATCTCACCCAGGATCGTCATCAACGGGAGAAAGTATCCGAAGATGCTATGGCCTTGACATTCAATGTTCGGCCCGCGCACCAGTAGACTGTCGGCAGTTGGCGCGTCGGGAAGGGGGTTGAGGAGATTCTGATCGTAACTGGAATAATGCATAAAATCTCCGGCCTGCCACTTTTTGTCATCCATAGGCTGTAGCAAGCCAGCACACTCTATGTCGAGGAGGAAGAGGGGGCGGTTGTAGCAGAGTGCCAGGTGCCGATCCATGGTGTAGACGAGCCACCAGGTTCTGCGTCGCTCTTCACGCTCCTCTTCTGTAATATAGGTGGAGGCATCGCGGTGAACCTCGTGTTCGGTATCTGTCTCATGAGCAATGTCACTCCTGCCATAGGAAGCCATGGAACCAGGAGATAGCTCGCGTCCCAACTTCAATTCGCGAGCAAGGGACCAGGCAGCGTTCCACCATCTTACGCTCGCGCCTTTATACTCGCTTGCAGAGACCACGGTTGCTAGGTGGATGTAGGTGATCACGTCATCCAGGTTCCCTGCTGCGCCAAAGGGCCCGGATTCGCCTGTGAGGACATCCAAGGGGATGGCCCCGGACACGGCCATACCAAGACCACCAAGGGCAACGCCCTCCGCGGCAGGACTTGATCCCACGGACAAGTCGCCAGATGCGCTATGGATCAATGGCCGGAGGAGACCGACGGTCAACTCCAAGAGCTTTTGACACGTTTTACTGCGCGCAGACGGTGCCCTGGTCAGGAAAGTGGCATCGCTGGTTTGTGCAGCCACCCAGAGCATGCTTGCAAGGAGAGCAGGTTGGCATTTCCTAGGCCTGGTTGGGTGGAGAAAAGACCTCTTTCGAAAGAGAAACCCGAGGATATAAGGGGACATGGGGTGCATTTGAGCAGACGATGAGGATGCAAAGTAAACGTCGATCAGCTCGCAGGCTAGATTAACTGGTACGATGTTGCCGAGATGGGGCATCAGGGGCTCGAGCACAGGATATTTCAACGTGCCTTGATTGGGGAGATACTGCGGAACGTGTGGCTGAAATTTCTCAGTCGGGGACGGGACAGATAACCCCCAGCCTGAGCCGGCTCCTGCTGGTGTTCCATATCCGAGCGGGCTGTTCCCGGTGTGAAAAGCGGCAGTGCTGCTGAAGGCTGCTGGGCTGGGTCGCTGGGATGCACCGGTTGGATCGAGATATGGCGGCAAGCTCTCTGGCCCAGCTGAGCCGTACGGCTGAGCACTGCCGCTTGGACTGTGGCTCTCGGGCCTCTGGGAAACGCCCCTATAGCTCTCAAGAGGACCTGGGTGACGATCAAGGGGCAGACCATCAATATTGGAACCACGCCCGGTGTAGGTTTGTTGGGTGGTCAATTCGACCTTGCTTTGGCGAACTATGTCGACGTCTTGATTGTTGCTCAGTCGCTCATGAGAGTCACTGGTATTCTTGAAGTAGATTTCCTCCTTTGAAGTCCTGTTGAAACCTCCCAGTCGATGACTAGTCATATGGCTATCCTCGTCGGTGGGGCCCTCGGACTTTGGCTCGCTGTGCACAACACCAGTCATCACAGCAACTCCCGGATGAGCGGCTGTTTGCTGCGTCAAGTCCTTCCTCGATGCCTTGCCCCTCTTCTTTTTCTCGCGGCGGTATTCACAGCCGAGTCGAAGTTCTGGCGACATCAGCATGGCGGTTAGTAGAATGGGGTCCGGGACTCACCATTACAATGAGCACAAGGATGCTGACCATCACATTTCGTCCGTAATTGATTGCACTGATCGCATGCTCGACTGATTCTCCTCCTCGGAGGTGCGGATGCCGCTGTTACCCTTGAGCCATGGCCTTGCTGTTTGTATTGTGGAGGACTAATGACTTTTCCCGAAGCGTCAACTGGCGGAGTGACTTGCTGGAGTGGCTGACTAAAACCAGAACTCTGAGCTGCCGCAATGTCGCTGTCAATTTGCATCTGCATCTGGGATTCCGGATCGTCAGAGGGGGAAGCCGATGAAGACAATTCGGTCCGAGGCCAGGAACTTCGAAGAGAATTGAGAGGCATTTAGCCAATCGATTCCTGGAGGGGCCTCTAGCTATGGATCAGGGTGGTCAATTAATAGTTTCATAGCTAAGAAATCTTAGGAGGACGCAGATTCGAAACGAAACTCATGATATGCTCAAGAGGTACTTCGTAGATGTTGATGTAAGTGGACGGGCGCTTTGCCCCCCCCCCC
>JAMYIC010001833.1:8414-27191 GCA_024112705.1 Microcera coccophila
GTTAATGTGATGATCTCCCCGCGCAGCACAGCCAAGGATTGGTCGATGTGGGTGGAAGGCCGTTGCGGAAATGGGAGAGCTACGGCTTTGTAGTAGGAAACTCGAGTATGGCTCGACGCGTGACAGCTCATGGCCGTCAAGATTAAACACCTTAACGGTGTGAGCTGACGTCCCCCTGTTAATAGACGTGTTAGCGGTGGCTCACCTCGCCCTTTGTTCAGAAGAGTCGACTTACACGGCGAAGACCGGCAGGTGTTCGTGTGTGCTTGCAGTCCGGAGCGTGTCTCGCGTGGTCTGGAACGAGTGCAGCGATTTGTCCATCCGGATATCCCACACCTTGACCTTGCCGTTGCGGCTGGCGCTCAGTAGCTCTCGTTGTCCACCTCGCTGCATATGCACACTCTTGATCCATTGCCGATCTGAGTCATCTTTCCACTTGCGAACCATAGACTCCTGCGGTCGGTTCCGTGTGTCGAAGACTCGAACCGCACCGTCCCCGAAACCGGCAACAAACATGTTGCCCGTCATCTGATCGGACGTTAAAGATGTGACGCAGGATCCTGATCGAGCTGGGATGTCCATGATACATGTCTCGTACGCCGCGTACCACACCCGGATGACCCGCACATCGCCGGCAACCAACACTCTTCCCGTCACCTGTTGCCAGTCGAACACCATGCCTGAGTTGACATTGCTGGGCACCATGTGAGTCAAGGCTCGCCAAGATGAGGCAAGCTCAATATTCTTGTCCGAGTCGTAATCGCGATAGACCCGAATAACACCGTCCGAAGAGCCCGTCAGTAAGAAGGCTTGATCATCCTCATTGATGAACTTCATATCGCTGATCTTGGACCCCTCCGGATTGCCGTTACTAAACCTGCTCAGTCGACCTTGCTTCTTCCAATCCCAAACGTACACTGTGTTGCCATCGTCAGCTACAGCCAGGTGGTCCTCGAACTGATGGAACGTCATTTTGGCGGGCTGCGCCCCGTTGTTCACAATACCCAGCTGATTGCTCCACTTGTGGCTTCCAGCGAGTTGCTTGAGAGGCTGTGTCTCTCGCAAGATGCTTTCGTTCCGAGCGCGTCTCCATAGGCGCTCGTTGTATTCAGTGCTGCCAGGCTCGTCTGCCTCACTGGGCTTCATCTGTGGCTCCCTGAAGTATTCAATCGACCACTCCAAGAACTTGCTCTTCAGAGGTAAACTGGGAGGCTGCCTCGGATCTCGCTCTTTAAAAGCCCCAGAAATGGGCTCGTGTGCCACGTTGTATTGTGTGGACGTGCTGCTTGCTTGCTGCTCTGGGGGAGCGACTACTTGATTCGGTGCTATCTTCATCGAAGGCGATTTGGGCAATGCCGGATTTGACGGAGCCCTTGGATTTGGCTTGTCTTCAGTGCCAATAATAGACTGGAACAACAAACTTGCCGTCCGGCGCAACAAACCAGGCGAGGGTAGCGGTTGCGTGTTGGGTGTACCCATTATTGAACTCCTCTGGCTCCCACTGGCAGTGTGTTTATGCGCTTTCTTGCTTGTTCGCCTCTGAATCTCGTCCATTATTGCTTGCGTAACATCGCCGACGTGTGAGCTGAGAAGTGCGCTGTGGACATAGTCAATGATAATGGTGGCTTCACGTTGCACCTCTGGGTGGGGATCGACGCTCAGAACCAGAGCAAGCTTCCAGCAGGCCATGTAGACGGTGTTGTGGGATAAGCCATGGGCGGTTGGCTTGATGGTTCCATCCTTGTTCCGATGTTCGGGTCTGGCGTAATGCAACCCCATTTTGTGTTCTTGACCATCACCCTGGGGCGGGTACATGAGGTATTCCTTTTCTTCGACGAGCTGTTCATAGGCGGCAACCAAAAACTTGCTCTCGAAGCGAACGACGAAATGAGATAAGAATATGATGAATTCTTTCCGGACCATTGGGCTGCCGTCATTGCCCATATCTAAGATGGTCCACGCAATTGACTCCTCAATTCGTGCAACCTCTTCTGTGAGGTCAGGAATTCCAAGGAACGTTGTCATCGCGTGAACCATGGCAGCTCGAACCTCGCAGCAAGGGTCCTTGGTCAAGTATGTCAATTTGACGTACGCGTTCTCCCTGATCCCACGCCATTTCGCCTCGGGTAGATCTTGCCACAGCTGGCTGATGCAGAGGCAGGCCCACTGTCGTAGGAGCGGGTTCTCCTCGTTTTGCAGATGAGTCAGACAGTAAGACATGATGTCCGTCTGATTACACACCATTTGGCCGTTCTTGTAGTCCTTGCACAGCATGGCAAGGATAAAAGCACACATGGCTTTGTGCTCGTCGCTGTCGACAACAGGCAACCCCTCAGAGGGCTTGAGGATCTGAGCGAAATAGCTGTAACCACTGTCCTTGATCAGATCTTGCTGGCAAGATATGTCCACCGCAATAAGGCGAGCCCAAATGAAGACCATAACTGGTTTGAGCTCCGCTGCAGCGGACTGCAAAAGCTTTAAAACGTATGGGAAAATGCCGATGCTGAGAGCGAGCTGGACCGACCAAGGACCAAGATCGAGAAACCTGCCAAGCAAAATGAGTGCCCTTACTCTGTGCTGTTGGCTAAGCAGAACTTGGAGAACGACGGGGAGCTGATCAGGCGACTTCTGCGCCATGGCGTCACCCCTGGTGAGATAGACGTCAAAGGCGGTCAACTGTTCCGTGAAGAATGATGAGTTCTGATACTCGTAGTCGATGCCTTCGGTTTCTTTCCTTTCCAACATGGGCATTTGTGCCAGGGCCATATCGACAGCCAAGTCCCATGTTTCCCACAATTGATGTTGGTGAGTATCAGGGAGAGGTGGATAGGACTGTGGGTGGCAGCCGTACACCGTCATAACTCTCTGAGCCAGCAAAAAGTTGCGGAACAAAGCCGCGACCATGAGATCTTGCCTAAAGAACTTGCGGAACAGATCCCTGGGTAACGTTGTCCACGCGATGCTATCGGTAATGGCTGTGAAGATCCAGTTCAGCTCGCCTAACGGGGTACGCCTCTCTTGAAGGCGACCAGGGAGTTTCTTGGCCCTCTCTGGAGTGAGATTGGTTTTCAATGGGTTTTGTAGAACAAAAAACCAGAGTGCCATCTCGATAGGGGTGGTGAGGCATGCGGTGAAGAGGTCGGCAGGTAGCTGTGGGTTGGTGGGGAGATTTTCCTTTACGTCGCAAGCAGCGAGGTGAATGTACGGTCGGAAGTTAACCTTTGCGTAGTTGGGGTCTCGCTCTACCTGATCCTCCTCCTCCTCTTCATGCTTCTCAACGAACCGGTGATAGTTATTCAGGATGTTGCCAGCCTCTGAGCAATCCCAGACGAAGATGGTTGGCGCCTGTAGCCAGTGCTGAAGGTCGTACAACGATACAGGGATATATTGGGTGTAGTTCTTGTTGAACACCCAAATCTCACCCGATGCCGTGGGCTTAGGGACCCCATGTCCGTTGTAGTGTAACAACACCCGCTCATCTTTCGCATTCCGACGCAGCGATATGCAGAACTTCTTTGTCTCCTCAACAGATGGGTCCAAGTACTGCTTGTAGCGCGCTCTAATGGCTAGAGTCTCGTACTGGGCCTGGAGCGCCTTGCCAATATTCTCCAATGCCTTCTGTACGGGAGGCAACGCTGGGTCAGTCCAAGCCTCGAGTTTGGCACCCGGGCTGGTCTTGAGCTGATCCGGAGGCTCAACACCAATATTCAAACACACTGCAAGGGCAGCAGACACGGTTTTTAGCCTGTCCCTTTGCCGCCAGTCTTGGAGCTCGTAATGCAAAGGCTTGGGCTTCCCTGTTGCCTCATGTCGCTTATCAGTATAATACATATACCAGTTCTACAAAGCCATGTTAGCTTTCTAAAACAAAATTTTTGGCCCCTCAGTAGACCCGAAACAAGTCCCCTCTTCCCCCTGAGAAATTAAGGGTTCAATCGGACAGGAAATACCAGGACAAAGGTACCCTATCTAGCAATGGATGTGCGGAATCGGTGGTGGTAATCGTGGACATGGTCGCACAACGATGATCATCACGGAAATAGACCCCAAAGCCAAACCACGCCAAACCATTCCACGTAGACAACCAGGGTGCCAAGAACGACCAAGAGACATAACTTACATTAGCAAGTTGTGAAATAATATCTTCGGACTGATAGTGATCTTCGAAGCCATGTCTTGCTCCCCATTCTGGGAATTCCTCCTCCATTGGGCCTTCGTCGCTCTGCACTCGGCGCGCAAATTCGCTCTGGGACCGTAACAGTAGTGGCTTCGTAGGCCGTCGAGATCTTTGCGACCCGATATCGTCTCGGGTCTCGAAAGTTGTGCCCCCATTCCTTCTTCCCGGCGCACTCAAAGGTCGTTGGTCGTCATCGCCGTTCGTTGACTCGTCCCGACTTCGGCTTCCATTTGTCAAACCGTGTAACCTGGGGCCGTCTCCGTTCAAGCTCCCGACTGACGTAGAGGTGCCGTTCGGCTCAGATCTCGGTGCCATGGCTGGCGGCTGGATCGGGGGGAATCACTCAATCGCTGGAAAGGCGGTTAGGCAAGGACGTCCGATGGCCGATCCTCTCGATTGCGAGTGGTTGGATAGCTATTCGAAGCTTGCGGCGGTGGCGGGTTGGTGGGTGCGGAGGTACGTAGTGTTGTTCGAGTCGCGGTAGGTATCATCAAGGCGCGGAGGAAATTAAGTAAGCATTTCGAGATTTGAACTTGATGGAGCAAGAGTCCGCGCCAGAGTGCTTTAAAGAAGGGGGAAGTATTCGTCGTTAATGAATCGGTGGGGGAGAGAGAGTGACAAGTCGCGGTTTTCGAAGGCAGTGTACGGCCGGATGACCAGGACATCCAGCGCGAATGTAACGAATTAGGAACACCAAAGGCCTGGTTCGGGGAAGGCCAAGCCAACGTCCACTGTACGAGTCTTGCTTATCACACTCTTGACAAGATGTCAATGGCCGGCTCCTAAATTCGGACTCTCGAAGCTGCTACGGGGGGCAGTTGCAGTGAAGCGCAGTTCAAGTCTCGAGGAGCGGTTGTTCTCGCCCACGTCACGCCTCGTCGGATTACTGACCGACTCGGAGCAATCATTGGATCCCTTCCAGCGACCTAAGGTAGCAGCCCGAACAATGCACGGCCACATGCCTCGGAGAGAGGCGAGCCACTGGCGCTAAGCTAATAAGCGTAAGGCGCGTATCGCCGTGTGACCATCATCACCTCGAGTATCTCGATTTTGTGATTCCCAAGAGCCATGTACTTGAAATATGCAGACATTTCTTAGATGACGAAGACGACGAAACACCATGGTCGAATTGACTGTTACAAGTCTCGAAATCTAATGTTTCAGCTTCTCTCGGCTTCTTCGTCTTGTAATCCCGTTTTTTTTTATGCTTTCTTTCTGCTTTCTTTCTTTTCCTCTCTTTTTTTGGGGAGAGCGGGGGGGAGGGCTTCACAAAAAAAGTTTGCGAGTACTGACAATGCGGGAAAAATGATAGCCCATCCCAAATAGCTCTGTTAATACCAAGCGACGGAATAGGAATTAGTAAGAAACGGTTTGTTCGCTACGAGTGCTCGACAAAGACGCGAACAAAGACGGCATCCAGAAGACTCGGTGGTGCTGAGTGGCTGCTGGTTCTGGAGAGAGTGGTTGCTGATGAACCGGGTCAGAACGATTCTGTCGTATGCAAGGGACGGTCGAACGTCCCCGCCCTGCAACCTCACCATCATCGTCCATGGATCCCTTGCAGCACTCTCTGAAAGTCAATGCTTGCGAGATTAAGAAACGGATTTCTCGGACAACGCAGCAACACCCGCGGGGCCGAGGCATACCTTAAGTTAATGCCATAGACATTCCAGACACTAAAGCAAGGTATCTACGAAACCATTGGACAAGGTAGGTAGTCGCATACAACTCCTGGTCTCTCAATTATCTCTAACCTATCGTCTAGGACCTTAAATAAACAGACCTCTCCCAGATGCACAGTAAGCTACAACCCAAATCTGGTAGGGAAATACCTAGGGTTCCACATTTCTCAACGTGGACTACAATCGCCACCGCCAGATTAACCTTCTAGAAAATCAGATGCTGCGAAGCTGATCTCAAAACTTGCCCCGTTTCGCCGCAGGTGGAGCAAAGAGATTCAGGTCCATAGCTGATGATGGCTGGACTAGGGTGCGCCCCTCAGTCAGCTGACCGTCTGGCATAATCTATGCGCGCTTTATGCCAACTAAACGGTTGTTTAAATGCTAACGTGGGGCCGACGGGTTCTGCCGTCCCTGACCGCCGGGTCGGGAGTTAGGTCATAACACATGTCGTATCAAGATGGGGGAACATGACATTCAGTAGGAGGAGTCTTCGAAGCCCTTGGGGAAGGTGAAGCTGGACTTTTACTTGGCCAACTCCTAGTAGGACTAATATCAACTCGACTCAATAACGTCGAGCATGCGCGCACGACCTATTCTCCATTCTATCTCAGCTATAGGCCGATTCTCCAGCCACGTGTGCATTTGACGTCTCAATGGCATGAATGGAGACGCCATGACATGGGCATGTTAAATTCCGCAGAACATTTGTTACAAAGACGAGGACCTGGATGAACCTCGGCAATATGCCTGTTCGAGGCAATCGACTTGTCCGGGCGTCTGCTTTCGAATTCAACAGAACAGAGCAGACACGTATGTATGAAGCTGCCCCCCACATCCCTTACGCAGCGCTTATGCCTCAAGCTGAAGCTTGTATCCGAAAACACCTTGTAGCAGAACTGGCAAACAATGGCCTCGCCAGAATGCCCCTGAGCATGGTGGGTTCTCCAAGCCTTGTTCAGCTTACTTTCTGGGAGTTCCGCATTGCATAATGGGCACAGGATAAATTTTTCCAGTGGACCATCTTCAGATGAGGGTATGAGAAGAAGGTCTAGCAAGGGCCTCATCAACGTTCCGCGAAACGAGAACTTGGATGATGTGAATCCTGCGTCTTGCAATGCAAGAAACGTCAGCCGTGCTGCGAAGCGATTCCATGTTTCTGTTGGGATTCGTCGTGTCAGGGTGGTAATGCCTAATTCCAAAGCGACTTGGACCGCAGTCTTTCGCCATCTCTCTTTGGATAAACATATTAGTTCAAGAGACTTGACTAGTTTAGCTAGAAATAACGTACCCCTATGTGCTTCACTATTCAATTGCCGATTAGAAAAACCTTTCAGATTTGCTCCGTTCTGCATAAACGGCTTCTCGTGCATCATCAGGTCACTCCAGTACATCTTGAGTTGTTTCGTATGGATGCCCGGGAAATTCTCCTTGACAACAACTGGCAAATAGGTTGATGCGGACTTGTCCACATCCAGTTCAGATACGAATCGCAAAACTTCATTGAGCTGGGTTTCTAGGATGTTGTTAGGTAGATGGACGGGGGGTTGTTTTTTGTGGCAGACACCTACCTCCGATTCTGAATTTGAGTCCATGACGCTTCGCAAGGTCTCTCGTGTAATCGCTGCGCCGTCTGACATCTGCTTCTTTGTCTTCGTACGTATGTGGGGGTCCAATGGATGCAACCTCTATTGTTCAAACAACTTCTGGACCTCAGCTTCTGATCGCTCGTCTACTTTTATTAGGATGACTTTAGGTGCAATGCCTTCCCTCACGCATATTCTAGGAACACAATTGCCTGCCGGAAACGGCTGGTGCAGTTCAGAGAAAGCCTCTTTCCCCGCTGAACAGATGTTAGTACTATGCGTCGAAGTCGGTTCTCTAATGAGCGCGGCCCTTGTAGTCTGGGAACCAATACTGTGCCCACGTTTGCGGGAATTCTAGCTTTATATAAACATCAATTTGGGGGGGGGCTTTTACGTGAGCGAGCGTCCTGAAGAGATAACTTACCCGCTAAGGCGTTCCAATTGGGCTTATAGAAGACTGTATTCGTCCGCCCGAAGCCATCGTTCCATAGCGTTGAAAACTACCGGGTCTGAACCCATTCCTTGGAAAACCTATTGTGATTCGCCCTCGGTGTCCCTACTTTTGCAATGTGGGAGATGGTCTCAAAATTGAGCGTGGTGTGGTCCACCTGGTAAAAGCCGTTGACCGGTCTAGTTATAAGCCCTGCCTCGGTGGCATGAACTATCACCGCATTCCATGTGCGATAAACGTCCTGATGCTAACGTGTCTTGATCGACATCACCTGCTCACACATCTCGGCTATTAGCAAACGGTAGCGTGTCCGTAGGTTTCGGCGACTTGATTCCCGGTCGGAAAACCCGAGATCATTTTGGATCCGGCGCAAATCTACCCCATGCAATTGTTGATATTCCTCGTCTCTTAGAAAATCTCTTAGGTACGAGGTGATGAAATCGTCAGGAAGTCGACCAAAATCCGAGCGTTTGATGGACTTGATCCTGAAGGGTTGCCATGTTCTTTGGTCGAAGTCGTTGCATCAAATCCCGAGAGATCGAGTTCCAATGATTTGATGCTAGAGTCGGGCAGAAGGACAGAGTTTGCTGATACACCGTATCAAGCCCTTCTAGGAGGAGAACAAGCGCCTTAGTAATCGCGGCACTGGCAGTCCTATCCGGAAAGTTGGGAAACTTGGCCATGATAAAATACGCAATCTCGGCGCCTTCTCTGGTCCTAATGTCGTGGATATGCGAAGCAAGGGTCCCCGTTCTCGTTCTTTCCTCTTGGATACTGGGATGCTCCAGATTGAGGAGCTTCTAGTGTAACATCAGACGTTGTCCCAAACCGCCAACGCCGGTACTACTTCCTGTGTATCAGAACAATAGTTCTTTATCGCCGGATATTAGAAGAGAAATTCGAATCCCGTAGACGCCTAAACATCGGATTAAGTTGAAAATCGAAGGATCGATTCCTTGAACGTATTGATCCACCATCCGAGTCTTGCGCGCCCAAAATGGCTTGAAACTTGAGAGGCCGAACTCGAGGTCCGTGTGGACTTTTACGATCCGTTCTCTCGACATAGGGTCTTGATTTTTCAGTAAAAACTTCAAGTTTGTTGGGGGTAATTACTCGGGTGCCCTTTTAACCTTCTGATCGATAGCGAAATCAACAACGTTCTTTAGAACGCAGGCCACCCACTCCCGGTGGCGTCTGATGTTGTTGACGATGCTGTCTGGAAGAGCCTTGATGTCGATTGGCGGGCCCAATTCGCCAAGAATCTCATCAACCTGTTCCTCAGTCATCCCTGCCGTGTTGAAGCTCCTACAATCGAGCTCCGATTGGGTTGTGGCTTTCACTTCTATTCCGTCCTCAGTAGCTTGTAACTCGTCAAGATCTTGCAAATTCTTTAAGGAGAGGGTGTCTTGTTGTTGTATATATTGATTCGAGTTATCGTCGTTCTCATCTATGTCGTAATTAATCGTCTCAAGATTTCTCTCCTCGTTGGGATGCTCGATAATCGTCGAGATGCCTTAATTTCAAGTCAAGTTAGCCCCAGTTAATCTGTAAATATAGCGTTATGCTTAGTACATACCGCTTCTACTTGGAGTTTTGCCTCGAAAGCTTATCCGACTCGTCCCACGCGCAAGGTTCTCCGGCTCAATGAACCCTTCAGCTAAGACCTTCACAACGGCCAATCTCGCCTCCTCTAGAGTGCCGATTCTCGGCTCATGATGACGACCATGTTTGCATTCGGGGTTGAGGAACTCGAGTAAGCCTCGCTCTACTGTTACTTTCAGAATAGACCTCACGAAAAGGAACACTTTAAGGCCAAAGTTTTCAGACTTGACTTTTGGTATCTGGATGACAGAGCGAATCGCCATTCCCTGTTTCTTATTCCACCAAGCGTTCGAGAAACTGCCTTGGTCGAAGATGGCCGTAGTAAGCTTATCGAAAATCCTTTTCAGGGAAGATGCAGCGACATCACCGGCTGGGGCATAGAGAATGGCGCTGCAGGCCTTATTGTCGACGCTCAGGACTGTCAGCGCCTCACCCTGGACAGAGTCTTTGTGAACGGGCACGAGGACAGTCTTAGGAAGGTTGAGACTAGCTTTGGAATCTTCAAAGTTAGGATCTAGGTACGAGAAGATCTTTCTCAAGCTTTTTGCGTCGTTCTTAGCATCCAACCATTGTCGCAGAAGCGGCCAAGGGATCACTGAGATGCCCTTTCTCTGCGCTACTAACCCATCGATACATCCAAAAACGAGCCTCGTGTCGGGTTCTCCCGCAGGGATTGTAAGAATAGCCTCGCAAGAGTGCTGAAGGCTGTTATCGAAAGATGAGAATCGTCGATAGTGGTGTCCTCGGTCACGAGTAGTCGGAACGCCTTGGAGACAGGTAGATGGAGCTGGTCTGATGATCTACCCATACTCTCTTGTGAAACAAATGTTTGTATAGTATCACACAGCGCTGGAGTGATTTCCTTGTTTTTGAGGGCCTCTTGAACCACAGGAGTTGACGCGACATATTCCCCTGCTGTGTCGGTTCGCTTCTAATCTTGGAGTTGTCAGCCCTGGATGAAAGTTCCTCCGTCACCGCGAGTTTATTGCCGGGGGAGTTCGTGTCTCCAACACGACATGAGGGCCAAAGACAGTCTAGGTTGTTGTCTACTTGCAGTACCCACGAGGTAACGTCGACCAGTTGTGTGAAACTGGCGGAACTTTTGCGGCCTGGCGTGTTGAACGCCTTTGAAAACCACGCAGGAACTGTTCCTTCATGGTTCTGAATAGCAAATTCTTCGTGCAACAGAAATCGGATGTCAGATTGACAAGATGTTCATGATGTCGTCATTGTCAGAGGTTTCCCATGTCTCCGAATCTGACCATGTCGGTTGAAGCACCCAGCCATCTTCTGGTTTAATCGCGTCTTTCAGGTCCAGAAGTTCTTCAATCATCTTTTCCGTCGTCGTAGTCGCCACAACTATGGACCGACAAAACGCAATTGCATTAGCCGTGGCGTTGTTATTCTCCGTGTGCGCCCGTCGTAATGCTCGGACTTTGAGTCTGACATTGTTTACATGGCGACGGAAGCGCTCCTTACGCAACTTGAGACGAGCTATGTCGCCTGCAATGTTGATCGACTGTTTGTGTACATATGAAGCAGAATAATCAGTTGCTGAATGATGGAAGGGATAATCCAGTCTTGCGGTTAGAACTTTTGCCCATTACTGATTGTTTGTGTTGGGACAGGGCAAGGTGATGGGGATGTATAGCAAAGAGGGTCGATACTGACGAGGAAATATTCGCAAAATCGAGGTTTTGTGGGTGCCGTGATAACGCACGTGACTTACCAGGTGTTAAATTTCAGAACGTGTTATCCCCTTTGACTGTCTTTTAGGCACAACGAGGTACTCGCCCCACATCTTTACAAGAGACTTTAGAGGATATAGCTTAATTAGTGTATAAGTCGCATAATAACTGTTAAACTTGATATAGATTTATGTAGTATAAGATATTAAAGTAACCTCTTTTTACGCTAAAGTTAAGTAGGTTAGTAGGTATCTTTGATAAGGAGGACTTTTATTGGCCTAAATTACTGTCCGTGACCTAGTTGTGCCCAAAAGACAGTCGAATGGATAACTCAGCTTCTCAGTTTTCCCACCGACCGCATGTGCGCTGTACGAATGAGGCTTAGCGTGGGCGTTGCCCTTCCTCAGTCTGCTCTCAGGTGCTCCCTTACTCGCCCCGTGTGGCTAGCCTTATTGAGCATCACTCTCGCGCTAGCGCAGCACTAAAACAAAAGGCACAGGCTGATTATTCTAGACTTCCTACTAATATCATGTATATCCAGCTTGACAATTAAAATCATATCTCACATAACAGCTTTCATGCATACACGCAACAGCCTTTACACACACGGCCGCCTTTACTAGTTAGATAAAAGTCGTTCCTCTGGGGGCTATTGTATGCGTGTGTAAAGTGCCGATTAGGGCAATTGTGAAGCCTGTCATCAGAAGCTAGCCTAAAGATGGTTAGTGTAGCGACGAGTAAGAGCGCGCAGGGCGGTTAAGGTAGCCCATCATGGCCCGTGTCGTTCACCCGCGCTCTGCGGCGTCCCTAGCAGAAACCTGAAACAGGCCAAGCTTTGGCAGGTGTTGACAAGCCTTGTCTGTCGAAATATTTAGAAATATTTTAATGTCCGGAAGGCCCAGAACCCAACATCCAACCTGACAGTTGGGGGAGGAGGCTCCGGGATGGATGATTGCGATAATCGCCATGTCCCGACGCGAGTTCCGCATGAGTGTGACCTGAGGCTTTAGCCCTGCACTCATACCTGATTCCCCTTCTTCCATGGCTATGTAGAGCTCATCCCTTCGTGGCGCCATTTGGGCCATCTAGAACCCGTGGTACAGCTCTGGACTCGTTTCTGAGACACCTAAAGGCTTGAGCGAGACCGCCGCTGCCTGCCACGCAACATGCATCGTGCTGCCGTACCCTGCTGTATGTTAATATCTGATTCTCCGATAACGTAAGGCCAGCAAATCCTTTGAAGATCCTACCGATCCATGAACAGCTTGCCTCGGTACGTTCCAAGGATGACCTGACTCTTCTTCGGGGCATGGAGTGGAGGACAAGGGCAAGGACAAGGAGATGATGGAGTCTTGGAAACGTGGGTTGGAGCCGCTTGGTTGGTGGTTTGGAGGAGCCTCCGACTCCCATGCTCCGCCATCTGCTGCTCTTGACGCGGAGTCTCTCATTGTGCGGTTTGGTGCCACAGCGGTTCCATTCGTTTCGCCAAACACGGCGGGTTGGTCACGTCAGAGGGCACCGTAGTTGTTCTCTGCCGTAAGCATTACAGCTCCCTTCATGCTTACCGGTCCCCAATCTTACCGTGATTCCTGCATAATAAACGGATGAGAATGAAGATGAGCGAGTGATGAATGAATGGATGGATTTAGCGAGTGCCCTGGTGGATGAAGTACCTCCAACCCCTTGATTTGGCGCGGCATGGCGTCGCGGCCCCCTGCAGCTACTCCTGAGAGACTTTTATAGCTTCCAGAAACGACCGCCGTTGACATGTACCAGACAGGTATCTAGATCAGGACTCTGTCCCCACAATGGCCCGGCCCAAGAATGGCGGCCCTCAACCGCACCTGCAACCCCTAAAAATGCCCTCCAGAGACTCCAGTTTTGCCCACCAAGACCTACCATTGGCCGCGTTGGACCTCCACTGGCTCCTGGCTCGATGAGGCCTGGAGCACCACCCTGGAACCAGCGCAGGAGTCCCGTCACCAAGACCCAAACCAAGCCTCCCCATCGACTTCTCTAACCTACTGTCCCCATCATCACTACGAGACACCGGGTGCGTGCTCATCGTGGCATCACTCCCAGCGCCTTGTATTCCAGCCTAGAGCGTCACTATCTCGAGACGGCCTCTTCTTCCACCGGCGATCCAGGAACCGGCTCGAAACGACTTACTCCCCGGCGATAAGGTGCATTGGAGTCCCCGAGCGCATCTTCAGCCTCTCCCATTTCCGACCCCCTCGCACGCCTCATCCTCCGAAAAAAAAAGAGAGAGGCTGAACCGAGCCCGAAATTTCGAAACCAAGCTCTCTAGCGCCTTCACCGATGCTAGCCCAGCCCTCCCGACTCTTGAGCTCCCAATTCTCTCGTTCCTGCATCTGCGCTTGGAATTGTCCCGATCGAGCGGTCCCGGACGACATCCTGGCTGCATCCCAACACCACCTTCCTCCCTCACACACGACGACGATCGTGACGCGATCCAGAGAGATTTGAACTGCATCGCTGCCGTGACCTATTGAGACGCTCCTTCACCAGTTACCCGCCGGCGCGCGGACGCTCCTCGATCAACGATGGCGTTTCTCTTCAAATCCAAAAAGCATCAGGACAGAGCGTTGGCTGGTCGCGATGGTAGCTCGGGCTCTCAGGGTTCAATTCAGAGCACCGGCGCTCGCATGCCCGAAAAGAGCGCCGCTCAGCATCGCGCAACACCAACTGGAAGCTTGAACTCCCTCGACAATGATGGCAGCACCAGCGAAAGTCCTGATCGGCAGGCACATGGTCGCCGTGGAGGAAGCGTCGATCAAACCACTCCTCAGCAAAGCGATTTACCAGTAAGTCTCCTGTCTACTCTGCTTGGAGATACTCCTCTGGTCGGTTGTTGAATATTGACCCGGATGATCAAGTTTCGAAATAATCCCCCGACGAACACCTCCAATGCGTCGCTCTACCCCTGGTCACAAAGACGACTGACGTACACCTCTTCCCATCCGAGTCCGTTTCCCCGGTATGGGGCCGCCGTAAACTCGGTGTCATCGAAGGAGGGCGATGTTTACATGATGGGCGGTTTGATAAATAGTTCGACTGTCAAAGGCGACCTGTGGATGATAGAGGCTGGAGGCAATATGGCCTGTTACCCGCTGGCAACCACTGCCGAAGGACCGGGTCCCAGGGTTGGCCACTCCAGCTTGCTGGTTGGCAATGCCTTTATCGTCTACGGCGGTGATACCAAGATTGATGAGTCGGATGTGCTTGATGAGACACTCTATCTGCTTAACACTTGTTGGTTTCCCATGCGCCCCCTCCATTTTCCGAACTGACAGCAAGTCCAGCAACGAGACAGTGGTCTCGCGCCCTGCCAGCCGGTCCTCGGCCATCGGGCCGGTATGGGCATTCGCTCAACATTCTAGGATCCAAGATCTTCATATTCGGTGGACAGGTTGAAGGCTACTTCATGAATGACATGTCGGCATTTGATTTGAACCAGCTTCAAATGCCTAATAACCGATGGGAAATACTAGTTCAAGGTGACGCAAACCCGAAGATCCCGGCTGCGCGAACCAATCACTCAATGGTCACGTACAACGACAAGATGTATCTGTAAGTTCTGCCAAGCATTTGCGCTTGGACTGGTCCTAACGGGGTCGCAGTTTTGGTGGCACGAATGGTTTCCAATGGTTCAACGACGTCTGGTGCTACGACCCGGTCTCCAACCAATGGACTCAATTGGACTGTATCGGCTACATACCAGCGCCCCGAGAGGGCCACGCCGCGGCCCTCGTCGACGACGTTATGTACGTTTTTGGTGGTCGAACGGAGGAAGGTGCGGATCTCGGTGACCTCGCCGCGTTCAGGATCTCGTCGCGCAGATGGTATACGTTTCAGAACATGGGCCCGTCCCCCTCGCCAAGATCAGGGCACAGCATGACCAGTGTTGGTAAGTCCATTGTGGTGCTGGGAGGAGAACCAAGCTCCGCGGCGACAGCCGTGAACGACTTGGGTATTCTCTACGTCCTGGACACGGCAAAGATTCGATATCCAAACGACAGTGCCCCAGGGTCACAAAGACAGGCTGGGTCGCGGCGACCCAGCGGAAGCGAGGTCAACGGCTCCAGCAGGCATGTTCCATCCCGTGAAACTTCAAACGGCCCCCCCGACTCCAGACAGATGGTACTTGGAGGACCATCTGCTCCGCCCAACGGGCACAGGTCGCCCCCTAACCCGGTTGAAGGCCATGGACCACCGACCAAACTTCCTAGGACCGGAACCAATGCCCCACCTTCAGGTCCACCTCCTCGTGCCCCAATGCCATCCAAACCAACCGTTGACACTGCTTTGGGGAGGGTCAGAGGTCAATCTTCGGACCAAAACGTCATGTCAGGCTCTCCCAAGGTTGGATCGCATCAGTCGCCTGTCTTACGAGATGCCATCGGCGAGACCGATAGCCCTGTCTCGAATGGCAGACGCACGCCAACAACGCAGCAAGCTTCGAGATCGGGTTCAAGACAGGAACTCGCCAATGGAGACGTCTCCAGGATCAAACACTCTCGCCCAGGTCGGCCTCCTGGATCCGTAGACAGCACAGCAGAACTCGTCCCCAAGCAAGCCGAAAACGTTCCCAAACAAACAGAGCCCGTTCCGAGACCCGTGGACCCCATCCTCAAGCCAACAGCTCCAAGGCCTACTTCACCACCTCCGCCTAACCGACAACCTAGCAACCCCTTATCACGGCGCTCTTCCGGGCGAAACTCCCAGACCGTCGCCTTGCTTAAAGAACTCGACTCCGCCCGGAATCGTAATGCGTGGTATGCCTCGGAGTTGGAGCTCGCCAGGAAGTCAGGCTACGTCCCTAACGCCAGCTGGAGTCCAGCACTCGATAAAAAGGCCACGGAAACCTTCGATGACGAGGACAGGCCCTTGATTGAAGCTTTACTGGCAATGCGAACTGAGCTGGCTAACGTACAAAATGCTGTGGACAAGCAAGCAGTTCTTGCCGCTAAGCAGATCGCCGAAGCGGAGGCCCAACGCGACTCTGCAATTCAAGAGGCTGTCTACGCGAAAGCTAAACTGGCGGCACGCATGAACGGGAGCACTGCAAGCACACCGCAACTTGATAGTGAACGAGATGAATCCGAGACCAGGTCGGGTGAGATTGGCAGGAAACTCGCCTCCGCTCTGCACCTTCAAAAGGATCTGCAGTCCAAAGTGGACTCGTTGAAGACCGACCTTGATGCAGAGAAGAAAGCCCGTCAATTGGCGGATGACACTGCTAATGCAGCTCAAAGGCGCATGACAGATCTCGAAAATTACAAGCAGAAAACGTCGACAGAAGTCGAGCGCCTCAAAGCAGAGCTGCACCTGACTCAACGTGAAGCCCGCGAGCAATCTGTCGCATGTGCGGAGGCTGTTGCGGCCTGTGAAATCCTACGAGTCGAGAAACAAGAACTCGACACCAGATATGCAGACGCCGTAGGAAGTAGCAAGGACCACAATGAAACGTTCGGGTCACTAAGAGCTGTTATCTCCTCTACAGAAGAAGCCAACGCCCGCCTCGAGACGAAACTTGCGGAGGAACGAGGTCAAAGGGAAAGGCTCGAAAATCAACTGAACAAGCTCAAGTTTGAACATGAAGCGCGAACCGCGGAGCTCGTGGCCGCGACTCAACGGTTGAGAGACGCTGAGGAGCTTGCCGAAAAGCATGCTGCTGAAGCACGTACCCATCGTCAAGCAGTGCTCTCCGGCCTGGACAAGATTTCAGCCCGCGACGCTCCTTTAGGTGGTAAACCCGATGCCGAGCGCTTGGCTGTACTTCAGAGCCAAGTCGCTGCTTCCAGTGCATTAGTGAAGAAGTACCAACAGGAGGCGGATGCGGTCTCGGACAAGCTGCGGAGCGCAGAGGAGAGAATTGCCGGCCTTGAACAATACCAGGAGCAATCAAGCCGAGAGGGCGTCACTGTCCGACGGCAACTGCAGTCTGCTCTCAGAGACACGCAGAGTTTACAAGCTGCCAACACCGACCTCAAGAGTAAGCTAGCTGCCCAGCAACTCGAGACCAACGCCATGACGGTGCAACATAACGCTCTGAAGGATATCCTCGGTGAGCGAGGCATTAGTCCTACGGGCGCTATTCGCGCTCGCGGTCTGTCAAGTCCACGAACCAACTCACCAGAGTTGGGTCGCGCTCGGGAACTTGAAGCCCAACTTACGAGCGCCAACGCCGCACACGAGGAAACCAAACAAGCCTTCGCAATCCAGGTCCAAGACACCGAATTGGCGTATCGTGAGAAGCTCTCACAGCTTGAGAGCGATTATCAGTCGGCCGTGCACTACGTGAAGGGGACAGAGAAGATGTTGAAGCAACTCAAGGAGCAACTTACTCGCTACAAGACAGAAAATGGGCGCCTCAAATCAGAAATCGACCAACTGGAGGACCAGTTGCAGGAGGACGGCGAGAAATCAGGAGCTCCTACTGGATGGGAAGATGAGCGGGCCGCTCTTGAGATGAAGATAGGCAGCTTAGAGACGGAGGTGAAGAACTCGAATGCTCAGCTGCAGCAGAACCTTGAAACCCTACGAGGCGAGCTTCAAGCAAGCAAGAAGGAACGAGACGAAGCGTTGAAGGGTAGCCAAGAGGCGATGCACCAGCTTGAAGGTCATCGCAAAGATCTCGACCAGTTGCAGTCTGAAAACTCTCATCTTGAACAGCGAGCGACTGACGCCGAACGGAAAGTGGCTTTATTGCTCGATCAGGTTGAGCACTCAGTCGACAGCTACCGTCGTCGTAGTCGTCAGGTGCCCAGTCTGGACTCCAACACAGGCCCCAGCTCCAACGGGCACGCCTTAGGACATGCTCGTAATGAGAGTTCAGAGCTTGAGAGCGTTTACGGCGATCAGCCCGATGGCAATGGACTGGAAGCTAGGAACAGCGCTGCACTCGACAGTCTTGCCAACGAGTTGGAAACCCTTCGAAGTCACTGGGAGGCTACGAATAAGAACTACCGGTTGAGCGCCAACTTCGACTTCGAACCTGGAACTGGCAAGAAAGAGGACAACACGCCGACCGGCATGGGCCTCAGTGAGAGTCTCGCCGACTGGCGGAAGAGGCTCGATACTGATGACCCAGACAATGAATCAGAGAAGCCGAGGCACCCCTAGTTCCCATACCTGCTCCTGGATATTGATACGCAATCACGCCGCAAAGTACCTGCCACCTCTCTCTCTCTCTCTCTCTCTCTCTCTCTCAGTTGACTTGGACGACGGTCTCCTGTTCGAACGTTTATACATGGTTCTCTTCGCGGAAAAGTAAAACGGAGTTCCGGTTGACACACGATTAGTTTGTGCATGTAGAAGATTATACCTGTCGTTTCCACGCAGTTGTGCCGCAGGCTTGTCCCCTGCGCTCCTTTCGTACACGCACGTTTACCTTCTTTTTCTGCTTCTTTCCCTCTTCCCATTCCTTCTTCTTCTTTTAACTAAAAGATCTGCTGGCGGCTTCTCTGTCGTCCTGCTATTTTGGCATGTTATGTACTATATGGGGAGGAGGGCGGTTTGCCGTAAGCCAGATCATGATATGCCATGCGGTGCTTGGTTTTTTTTTTTTTTT
>JAMYIC010001833.1:27329-75832 GCA_024112705.1 Microcera coccophila
CGGTGCGAGACATGGCTGGCGAAGTCAATGATGAGATGAACTGCTTGATTTTATGATCGAATTGTTGCGCTGAACGAATTGTTATTTGCCCTATACTTGGGCAGCTTTGGTTGTGAGCATGTAACTACTCCCGGCACGTCTTTTCGTCGGCTGATAACGGCAGCATGGGGAAGCAAGCAAGCAGATTTGGCAGACATATAATGGTATTCTTCGATGATAGCAACGAACTAAATAAGCCGTTGTTGCATTATAATGTATCTCCTCAACTCATAGCTCCGTGTTCTTAGATCACAACCTTGCGTTCGTCCATGACTTTGAAGTAGCTCCCACTGTTCACGCAGTAGCCATCAACCGCCTCTGAATGCCCAAACACGTCTTGAAATCCAACTTTCTTCCTTCCTTGGGCATATATTCCCCGCTTGCGATGCACAACACCCTCATCTTGGGATCATAGCGCAATCCCGTGAGCAGCTTAGGCGTGATTAAAAAGTATTGACTGGTATGCTCGCGGCAAGCAATCTCTACCATACGCTCGTGGACCATGCGTTCATTACGAGGATCCATACCTTGGTTGATCTCGTCGACAACGCGGAAGGGCGATTGAGCCATGGATTGGAGAGCCATGAGGTAGAAAATTGTAGAGACGGCGCGTTCACCCCCGGACTGACGGTGAGCGGTGAGTTGTTGAAGGGTTTCGTTTTCACTGGGAGGAGGGTCAGTTGAGTGTAAAATGAGTGAGGAGTTGAAAGGGCTAGGGGACGCACCGGAAGCGGACCATGACGTCCAAGGCCCAGAGGTCGAAATCTTCGTCTTTGTGGACGCGAACTTCGCCTGCGCAGCTGATCTGTTCAAAGTTATACGCGAAGGCGTCATTGATTTTTGAAACAAGCTCCTCTAAGTGAGGTTCCCACTTGGCCATGATCTGCCCAATCTCTCGACCAAGGCCCTCGAGCCTTTCGTTGACGCCGTCCATCTTCCTACTGAGACGGGTTATTTCTGCGGCACGCCTCTCAAACTCGCGCATGACGTTTGGATTGGCGGCGTGGATGAGTTCGAGTTTCGCCGCTTCGGCGTCAATCTCCATCTGCATCGTCTCCGGATCTTTGCCCTGGCATAGCTCCGAGAGCAGATCTCGCTTCTCGGGCTGCTCGGCAAGGAGCTCTTGGACAGCTGCGCCGAGCTCTCGGCCCGCTTCTCGAGTGAGGTTCACTTCTTCGGCTGCCTGCCGCACATTCAGCTTTTCCGACTCGACACGCTCCATAATATGGGCGTTCCTGTCTTTGAGGCCCTGAATATCCGACAGTGCCTCAATCAAGTAGAGTCTAGCTTCTAGGACCGCTTGGTAAGCTTCTCGGATGTGTTCGATAGTCTTTTTATGGCGGAGAACGAGGTCCGCTCGACGGAGAACTGCCGTATCCCATTCGTATTGGAGCTCAAGCATGCGCTGCTTAGCCTCGCGCAATGCTTGTTCGTGCTTTTCCTTTGATCTTTTCTCCGATTCTGTTTGGGTTAGGTAGAGTTTTTGGCTGAATAGGACAGGCAACTTACCGATTTTATCCGGCAAAGACTGCCATTTCTGATACTCTCTTTGCAAAGCATTCTTCTCCTGCTTCACCCGGTCCTGAAAAACTATTAGCAAAATATAAGATGAATTGATGGGCATCTTAACACACAATTACGTCAAGAATCTCGTGCTTTTGATCATCGATGGATTTCGCCTTGTTCTGCAGTTCCCGATACTCGTCTTTCAGCATATCCCTTTCGCCCCTGAGCTCGATAAGCCGCTGTTTCAACACCTGTTTCTCTTGCACATCAACAGGCTGAGAAGTCCAACACTTTCCAGGTTGGATGGTCTTCGTAATGGTAGTCATGGCCTGAGGTCCGTACTCCCTTCTGCGTCTTACGAGGAAGGACTGCTTCCCAGCGGCCCATTGGTTAACTTTGCCGTTATTGACCAGCCGATCGTATTGCGCGTCGTTGTGATCTTTCAAGGCAACGCCAGATTGGTGGAGTCTCTTCTCAGCACAGAGCATAGCTAGGATAGGTGTAGGACCATCCAAATAGTCAATTGCGAATCCATCAAGGCCCAGGTCCGCCACATCCCTCGTATCTACCGGTGACTGAAAGGCACTCAGCGGATGGGCACATGTACGGATAACAACCGATAAACTCATCTCTCGGTAGAGTTGATCTGTCAGCTTCTTGTAGTCGTTTTTCGTTTGGGCAGTGAAGCAAGAAATGTCGTCGGCTTGAAGAAGCGATTGCACCTGATCAGAATATCTCTCGTCTTTTATGGAACAAGTGATCATTGGCGGACCGAAAACTTCTTTCTCAAACTCGTTCTGGTGCTGTTGCACCCAGTCCCAGCCTCTGGCGCTTTCGGGGAAATTCCTTCTCATGAAATTGAGCTGTTGACCTTGTTGAGTGTCGAGGTTTTCAACATCCTCTTCTACTTTCCTAATATCCGCATTCATGGCCTTGCCCTTGGTCTTGATAGCTTCGATCTGAATGAAGAGTTCGCGCTGCTCCGCCTCCACTTCACGCAGCTTGTGCTCTTCCCCTCGCTGTTTATCAATGTTAGCTTACGGCTTCCAGAAACTTGTATCTTGACATACGATTTTTTGGTTGAATTCTGCGGGGTTGAACTCGCCAGGCTCATTCCGCAAGTCTGCTTGTAGGGCAGTGAGTTTCACTTTCGATGTAGCCAACTCCTTCTTCTTGGCATCGAAGCCTTTCCGCTCGGCCTCAATCTTAATGTCAAACTCCTTGATCACTTCACCTGCAGAAGTCACTTCATGAGCGAGGTTCTTGGTGGCATCCTCGGCAGCCTTGAGAGCCTGCCTCCTTCCAGAAATTGCATGTTCGATTTGTTGGGAGTACTGCTGCTTATGGTTAACAGCCTCAAGGGATGGACCACTCTCCTCTTCAAGGCGTCTCAGGGACCTTTCGGCTACTTTTCTTCGTTCCCGGGCAGCACTGTGCTTGTCTCGAGCCTCCTGGTATTGTGAGAGGACAAGAGCCGACTTGAGATCCTTGACTTTGTTTTGAATTTCCTCGCGTTCTCTGATCCTATCCACGTCGGCCTGAAGACCTTGCTGCCGAGCCTCGAGGTTCTTCAGGGTCTCAGAATCCGCGTGAGTGGCTTCTGCGAGACCCTTCTTATCTTTGTGTAGTTCTCGTAGCCGCTTCTGCCATTCCAACATCTCTTCCGGCGCAGCTGCGCGAAGAGTCTCACGCAGCAGATCAACGGGTGTGCAAGCTGCAAACTCGACAACCTTATCCTGGGGCAAAAACTGGCAGAGATTGTCGACCTGAATCTTCAGCTTCCGCATCAAAAGCTGGATCGTCTTGTGGTTCGTTTCTTTGCCGTTAAGCCACCATTTCTGTGAGTTTTGTTCTCGCCGAATTTGAACTCTCACAATAAAATTACGATGATCCTTTGGACGCTTGAAGAGCTCGATCTCAATAGTTGCAATATCCTTGCCGTGTTTGACAAATTCCTTGACAGAGCCGGCTCGGCCAAGATGCTTCGGGCTATAACCCAGACCGAGACAAATGGCACAAACCAAAGAACTCTTTCCTGTACCATTAGGACCGACAACCATATTTAGGTGCGGCCCTGGGAAGAACTCGGCTTTCTCGTAAGTAACGAAATTCTCGACGCTCACCCGTACAATGGCGCCAGGTTGGAAATTGTCGAGGCCGTCGTCGCCGGTGATGCCGTTGGGACTGAGTGCTTGACGGGCATCTTCGAAGACATCACCATCGCTATCCGCTTCGAGCCGGGGTCGCTTTGAATGGTCGACGGCATGTGAGGATTCATCATCTTCGCCGTCGTCGTCGTCGTCGGAGCGCCTGCGACGGCGCGAGCTTCCAGGCGCCATGTCGCATAAGTGCGTAAGAGCAGAGGCGCTTGAAGATGAGAGAGAAAATACGGGAGAGGTTCTGGTTGAAAGAATGATGTTGACGGAAGTCAATATGAGGAGCTTCCGACGACGCGTGCAACCGCGCCTGCGCCTAGTAGATGTGGGGCCGATTTAAAGTGGTGGGGGTTCACGCGTCTGAAAGCTGCTCCGCAGCAAGAGATGTGTCCCAACATCTGGATGAGACATTTCATGTTGTCATATCCCAAGGATCTAAAGTTTTAGTTAACGTTTACAGTACGGCTACGATATAGTGGGTGAAATTTGCCCAAGTCTTTTGGCTAAAGAAGGTTTCTTCTTCATTACTGTCACGTTACTTGCAGTATTAAAACTACTTGTAAGGTATCCTCCTCCACGAAGAAATATACTACGTGGCTAAAGCGCAGGGATCTGCGAGTCAAACCGGGATTGACAAGTTGCCTGGGCTCAATGATCCATGAAACCCTGAGATTCCCATTTTATCACGCCTTCTTACTAGCTTAGCAGATCCAAAACCATTGCCTCAGCGTAAGCCAAACACCTATGGTGGGATCCGTCACGTAGCTTTGACAAATGTGAACAGAAGCTCGGCAGCAGGACAAACAGTTATCGAACAATTCTCTCCGGGTAGCGTTGTGTATTTAGGGACTATATAGCCCCAATCCTGGCACGTTCGTCAACAAGGACCCTTCTCGAACACCGAACTCCAACCGCTCCACACCAGTTTAAGATCTGAAATGCTGTGCCCACTCGTGTAGTATGTCAATAACCACAGGGGCGAACGCCGTTTGGCTATCCTCGATAACCTGGTTCAATGTATTCAGGGCAGCCTCCTCGCTCAATTCTAGATGAAATCGCTCCCGAACCTTCAACACCGCTTTATCCGGCTCAAGCTTAATGTCCGGAATGTTGGCGTCCACCATCAGGCCAAACAGGTTAAGAATGAGGTTCGAGGATTTGCGTAGGGCTGTGTACGCCAAAAAGCAGTACTGCTTAAACATACTGTAGTGCTGTGAATCGTGGCCCCCCATGCAGTCAACCATCTCTTTGGTGAGTTTCATAACCGGGGCAAAGGGTTTGGGGTCGCGGCCGAGGATGAAGCCAAAGTCGGCATGAAAGAAGTGTCCGTCGGGCGCCAAGAGAAGGTTTTCCAAGTGACGATCACCCACACCGAGGATATACGTGATTACACAGTATCCAGCGCAAGATCGTATATACGTGTCCAGGGTTTCCTGGCGGACACCAAGAGGCTGCCTATCGTCTGGGTTGTGATGTTTCAGATAAGCCAGAGCTGGATTGGCTCTGAACTTGGCGACAATGCTGGATAAGCTCTGCGACTGGACAAATTGGGAAGCACCTGCTGTCGTGCTTGTTGCGAGGATCTTGTAAGGGGAGAGCTTGAGATCCAGGTTTTCCTTCTGGAGTAGCTGATCCATCAGAGTGATAATCTGAATGACCAGTTGATCCTGTCTCAAGTCGTCACCGAGCTTGAAGATGATGGGGTAGGAGCTCCCTGTTGTCGTCTTAAAGGTGCACTTGAATGGGTTCAACGAAGACTTAAAGACGGTAGTCTGGTCCGGCGCTATCCCCGTGACCAGTACGGAAGGGTCCAAGGGCATCGGCAGTGGAGGATCAAAGGTGATAATCTCGTTTTTGGGGTCCGCAAGAAAGCGCTTGACGCGCTCCGTCTTCTTTGACATTGGTTCATTGGAGGCCTTTACTTCTGCAGAGATCTTGCAAAGAATCGCAAATAGCTCTGCTTGTCGGAGTAAGACCTTACGGTTTTCTGCTCCATCTGGCTGCTTGACAAGTTCTGTCATGAACTCGTAAGCCACCTTGGTATAGATGTTCGGATCATCAGCGCCCTGGCCCGGGCTGTGTTCGTCGCACTCTACCATCAGGTACCAATAGAGATAGTTCCCCAACAAGAAGTTGGAGGCTGCTCGTTGTACAAGAAAGCGCGCGAGCGATGAATCTTGAATGATGTCTTCGGTCGAATCCGCTGAGAGATGCTCATACTTAAGAGCCTGCACCAACTGAAGGAGGTATAGTAGAAGCTCCTGATCACCGGCCTTGCGCAGTCGTTCCACCGCATATGATCGAACTGCTGGGTTATCAAAGGAAGGGCCGAGGAGCTCGAGCGCGTCGTCAATATCGATCTCGGTCCAGCGTCCCAGCACCTGAACGGCCTGCTTTGATTCGCTTTGATCGTTCCAGTTGACCGACTTCACGAACTTAGTCAAGGCCCGCTTGTCGCGAGTTAAATGATACCTAAATTTCCAAACCAAGTCTGTCTCCTCTGGCGACAGGACATGTGTCGGGGAGTAGGACATGATCAGGTTGAGCTCATCTCGAACCTTGGAGTTTGGCTTCAGATCCTTATCCAGAATTCCATGTCGATGAGAGCTGCGGAAGAGTCGTCTATGTTTCGCTTCTGCAGGATTGTCTCTGTGGCCGACCTCAGGATCATAGATGTTGATGACTTGGCTATCCAAACTTGTTGAACTCTCGCTCATGCCGTTGATTCCAGGACCATACTGAACCTGGGGCTGCCGTTGAGCGATATTCGCCTGGGAAATGGAAAGACTCTGGAGGGACGATATCGGAGGGGCGTCATATTCGTGGTCGGCGAAGACTACTGGGAAGTCGAATCGCGGCAGCTCAACATTGAGGAGGAAAGTTGAAGGACCTGGTCGGTCATCGTTCCATTCCGGATCGTCTGGGTTAGTAGAGTGACCATCTCCGTCCTCTTGCCGCCGAAGTTGGAGGGTCCTCAGAGATGACTTGGCCACCTGCAGGCCTCTCTTCTCCAAGCTACGAAAAACTAACTGGTCTAGCCAGTCGACACGAGGGATTTCGCCCATCTCATGCCTCTTCAGCAGCTTCTCTATCCGCTCTACCTCTTCGACATCCTTGTCTGAAGTCGGAGCTACGACTTTTCTCGAATTTCTAGAATCATTGCTCTTCTTTGTAGGGATCAAAGCCGGCGTCGTCGTATCATCATTCCCATCGGCTCGTTCATGGCGGTGAACAAGGCACTTCTGCCGACCCTTCTGCGCCTGGTTCTCGTCGTCGAACATGGGCAACGTCGTGCCTCCAAACGGTATGGCATGGCTGACGGCATTCTTGCCTCCTGTAGGCGACACGTCCCAGATCGTTATGGCAAGGCAGGCGTTGTGCGGGAGGTTGTCGTAGGTGATGGGGAGCTGGAGCCATTCGTTCCACCTGTTTGCGGTTTTGTCAACTTGGTTCCCGATGATGACTTATGGAGTCATCACCTACTTTCGTTCGGATCGAAAAGATTTATATGCAGTCTGAACCGGGACAGTCAAGGGTTTTGAGCCAGCCCAGACTTGGACAGTAACGTGAAGATCTGAGTGGGTGCTGTAGTTGTTAGACCAGCGCAGCCCAGTAGCCCTGGGGCCTGTGACGACATACCTTGTGTTGGATCCGACATGTCGCAAGTTATCTTTTTCGAAGAGAGTCGAGGCGTGGAAGGGGGGTTCATCGCCCTCGAGGTTTATGCTTTCATGGCAAGTCAGCGGGAAGAGCAATAGAGATGCGACTGATAGCATACATTCGAACACTGACAGGATGATGGACATCTTTCGATCCCGCGAAGGAGAACGGGTCCATGCGCCCGTACTCAGCCATGATGATTCATGTCATTGTCGCAAGTTTGGGTGCGAAAGAGGTGAAGCTGGTTCGATATTTTAGCTGGTGGCTTTTTGGTGGAAGCTCGAGACTGGCCTTGCGTCACCTGGGAAGCTGTGATTAGATAAGGTAAGGCCGGAGAAGTACAGCGGAGGCGGGGTCCGCAGTCTAGCATGAGAAGCTCACGGCAACGCATGACAAGGTTAAGACGTGATATGATGAACATGCTATGCGCACACATATTTCGTTTCTTGCCCAGATGCTTCAACCTCGATTTCTTTGAAATTATTGCACTTCGTAGACTACCCTTATTCTGTACGGCTTTGGCTGACATTTCTCCCCATGGTATCAAGAAGTGAAAACACTACCCCAACTCCAATCCCAAGCCACACTCATACAACCCATCGTCATCTTCTAGAAATCACCTTGCAAAGCTCAAGTTAAGTGCACCTAATTTTTCAGGTGCCACTCAAAGATCTTGCGGAACATCTCCTTTCCATTGCCCTCCAACACATCGCCGTGGCAGGGAATCATGGTATGGAAGTCCCACTGATCTATGCGCTTCATGCTTTCATTGAAGCTGGCACGGTTTTTACCTGCGACGTACCAGTTGAAGCGCTTCATCCACGTCGCATCGCCCTCGGTGTTCTGGATGCATGAAAAGAGTTTGCCGAGAAACCCTTCATTGGTCGGCTTGTCCGTATCGGGACACTTGCTGTACTGTTCATGCGCAGGCAAGTTGAACAGCAGGTCGGCCTGGATGAAAACCTTGTCCGGTTTGTAGAGGAACACTAGCTCGAGATTCGTATGCCCATCAACGTATTCGTAATCAAAGTCGGCATCGAATTCTTCGGCGATCCGTGTCTCGTGCTTCGTATCTTTGATGAAGACAACATCGAACTTCTCATCGCCAATGTTTGGGTCGTCCTGCTGCTTGGCGCGCTTCTCGGGAAGGCCCTCGACGCCGATAATTTTGGCACCAGGGTATGCGTTCGCCCATTCGGAGATGAAGATGTGATGCTCGTAGTCGAGGGCGACGATGTAGCTCACCCTGCCGCCCATCTCGGCAACCTTGGCCTTTGCGGCATCTGTTAAGGCGACGGGGGAGAAGATGGCGAGGTTTCCAGATGTAAGCTTGACTATACGATGAGGTTAGTACTTGCGCAGACGATCCGGGGACATAATCCGAAAGAAGACACACCGAGCGTCCCTCGACCTCCGATCTTTATCTTTCCGAAGCGCGAAAATGGAACGGAGAAAGTGACGATGTTGGGCGTGACGTTTCGCGTAACCATCACATGAGAGGGGTCCGAGGGGATGAGTTTTGAAGACATGATAAGCTTCGAGGCTGGAGTTGAACTAAACTGGCGTTCCTGGCACTTCTGGTGTCGCAGAGCTGTGACCGTTGAGGGTTTATATTTCGAATGATTAGTTGATGGTCGCCGATTATCAATGACGCAAAAGCGGCGCGGGACCTTCAACGGGGCGAATCTCAAGCTTCGTATTAGAGGGTTATATGTCTGTCAATGTTAGAGGCAATTAATAAATAAACGTGTTCCTTGGGATAAGGGCTTTCCAGAATCCCAAGCGGGAACGGGATCGTTTTAAATATGATTTCCAGATGCTCACTCACCGTGGAACAAAGCCTCGGTCGGTGCATTATAGACGTATTTGTCACTTAGCTCACTTACCGGGCGAGGCCGAACGTCAAGCTAGTATTTCAAATTCGAGGTCCACGGACGATGATTCCGTGATGACGAATGAGCGATGACATCAACCGTCTTCTCACTAGCTCTTACGGATTAGCCGCTCCGTTATCCGCTGTCCTTCACCCGATGCTCCACCGGGACGGACTCGGCCGATTGATCAGACCGGTAGTGGGCCGGGGGTATCTCGATGCCGAGGCTCGGTGGCATGATTGTGAGTAACCACCTTATGTTGCTTCCAAATGCTTGTTGTAACCTGAGGTGGTAAGATGTGGTTTGATTGTTCACGAGTTGACAGGCACATGAAGATGAAGAATCTTGTTGTGAATAACATGATTCCAAATACCAGCCCAATGCTACACCCCAGATTCCCATACCCATCATTCGTTCACCTGCTTTGCTGGCTACGGCTATCTCTCTACTCTTCAAATTGCCAATCGCCTAGAGCCGACATGGCCTTCTCGTACCAGGGCCTTGCGTGTTTCTCCAGCAGTCCCAAAACAAAGAGAAAGCCAAGTTTGAAGAGGCCGACAAACCAGACCACCCATTTCAGTGCATCTCCAAACCCGAAGGTCAGGCTTCCATCGATCCCAGGAATCCCCATCCACGACCGTGATGATCTATGAGATCGCAACATGTACGTTCTAGTCAAATCATTAGCCCGAAGCCAGATCTCCCTCTCTCGGGACGCTGCCGTGTGCACCTGGAATGTCGAGAACATTGAAGCAAACATGACGATCTTGAAAACGGAACGCATTGGCATGAGGGGAATGGTGGGGCATGGTGGTGGTGGCTCGACTGCAGCGCTTCGGTCTCTCAGATAGAAGCCCACATATCTGAAGCCTTGACCAATTTCGCGACATAAGCTGCCGATGAACAAGACCAGATGCCACCAAGGCTCGGCCGCGCTGATCGCGAAGTTGTGGATAAGACGACTAGTAATATCGTAGTCAAGGTTCCCATGGTCCGGCACTTTGTAGAGAGGTAGGGCCCAGAATCCGTATCTGCTGGTAGCATCAGTGCTCGCCGTCTTCTTCACACCGGGCATCTCCTGCATGCTCTCTGCCTTTTCTTCGCCTGCCGCCTCCTTCTCCACGCTCTTCGCCTTGTCATCGGCGATGCTTAGTAGCTCAGCGATAGTATCAAGGGTTGAAATAGGCCGAGGCATCCGCTCTGGGAGGTTCGCGGTCTGAGGCATCTCTGTGCCATCCTCCCAAGTCTGCCCAGTATTCGGTGCTGACTCGAAATCTTGCAACTCTACGCCAAGCGTCCGAAGGTCTGCCGTCTGGAGACGAGATCCGGCTGTTTTGGGCGTGACCGTAGTTCGTCGGCTGTGCCTAAATCCGTCGGTTGTAGCGGCGCTGGGAAGCCTGTCGATGATCGCATCTGTCCGGTTCAACCTGGCTTTAAACTCTTGTATCCTCTCACGAATAGCCCGGAATTTTTCGTCCAGCTCCATGGTCCGAGGCGTTTCATCGATAGTGTCCCGATAAACATCATCGACTTGAGCTTTGAGTTGTTCGTTCGCTTTCTGAACATCCTTGATTTTCCATCCTAAGATGCCCAACGTTTCCTTTATGCCTTCAGGGACCTCAAGATCTGGCGGCGGGACACCTCTGTTCTTGATTAGGCTTTCTAGAAGCTCATTTTCGTGTTTCAAGATGGCTTCTGTATGTGAAGCTAACTGAGAAATGTCCTGGTTCGTGTCTGCATCCTGATCCAAGACTTGGGTGGCCCCGGGCTGGGCTTCGTCGCCTCTTCTGCTCCAGAAATCGAAGGGAGGAGACTCGGTTTGAGATTCAGGAAGTGGTTTCTTCAAGGAGTCGCATGGCTGTCGCTGACTTGTGGAGGTTTTTGTCATTGGCTGTCCATCGGGGTCGGCGATGCTCTGCCTATCACTACGAGCTGATATGGACCAGTGCCGAACCTCTGCTGCTGCAAGGTTTTGAAGAGAAGATGTAACAAATCCATCGTCCCTGTCGATGTTTTCGTCGTCCGTAAGCTCGCTCCCGTCTTGCGAATCTGATCTGTTTGTCCTTGGTGCTAACATGAGCTGCTCTCGCAGAGATTCTACTTGTGCTTGGTCTATCTCTGCGCGAGTGTTCTTGGTGGCTAGTTCTTCGTCCCAATTCTTCCTCATGAGTTTGGCTTTGACTAGTAGGCTCATCTGCGCCTGCTTGGCATTTTCAACAAGCTCCAGCATGGCTTTCTTTGGTATTTGCCGTAGCAAACTCGCGGAATCATCGATGATTTGAGATGGTGAGTGCTTTAGTTCGGTCTGGATGTCGCCGTAGGCAACATCCATTTCATTAGACATCTGCAGCATCTTTTCACGTTGGCTCACGCTCCATTGCTCGATGTCCTTTTCCATCAATTCGAAGTCCGCCCTGACAGAATCCAGCGACGTCTTGCTTTCCTCGATCGGGGTTTCCTCGGTCTTCCCAAAGATGTTCTCATTGAAGGTGATTGGCGGGTCTGAAGGCCGGTTGGTTATGGGTGTTGCCGACGGAATGAGAGAGGGGCCGATAGAAGGAGGGCCGCGAGGAGAAACAGGTTCATTTTCGTCCATCTTGAGGTTCGACAGGGGTGAAAGATACGGCCCGGGAGCTGATGTTGAGAGGAAAGTGGTTGACATCAAACAAAGGGGAAGAATATGGTTATTTGGTCGATCAAATGAACACAGTGTTGCCGAAGGAGCGTTCTGGTTTATGGTGATGGACCTTCAAGTGTTTTCCCAAGACTGGGAGATTCAGTGTTGAAGGGGAGCGAAGACACAGGCATGGCAGATTCTCTGAGGAAAACAATCGGCTGGTCATGGACTCCGATTGTCTTTCACAGGGTGACGCCTACCTAGCGCCATGCGCAAAGAAGACACCCTAGACCTTTCTTACTTGATTCTCTTTGATCACTTGCGGTTGCTACTAAAAATACCGCCTCTTCCCTCCCAGCGATAGCTTATACGTCCATCAAGTTGCTGGTGAACAGCGTGGGAACCGCCCGCTGGTTCGTGCTCCCCGTCCGTTGAGCGAAGGGATGACTGAGAACAAAGACGACAACAGAGTGGCTTTTGAGCTAGAACAAAGCGCAAAGGAGGGGTGGACACCTGTTTTTTTACGCTCATCGCTCCTAGCAAGTGGTGCTTGCGAAAGGTGATGTCAAAGTGACTTGAGATCTTCCCCTTCCAAGGCGAGTAGTGAGACAAAAGGCCAACGTTCAGCTGTACCAGCCTCGTGCCCCCGGGCCCGCAGTGGTTGCTTCCTTTCTGTGCTTGATCATGGGTTCTTTGAGGCCAAAGGTGTCAGTGATCTGGCGCCAGGTAGCCATATCCATGGAGAAAATTGCTTGGTGTTTGGAGCCACCATGACGGACTGCGCCATCGTCCTCCGACTCTCTGTCGACCGGTGCTAAGTATGCTGTTAGCAACTGCGAGCGTTACCCGAACGTATGTCCGAAACTCACCCAGGGCTGGGAGATCATGCTCGTCGAAATCGATCTCCACGCGGCCGTCTCGTATAAGAAAGCTAACGTAAAACATGTTTTCAACAGTTTGGCCGAATGATCTTGGATTTACCACAAAACGCATAAGGTCAATGCCTCCTGTACTCCTTAAGCCGTGTTCATGCATGATCTTTGTCCTCTCATTATCGTCCATATCATCGTCAATCAGCTCCACAACCTTCTCCTGGGTATCCGCCTGAATCGTCCGCAGCTGCTGAAGAATTTTGCCACAGATGGCTGTCAGATCGTTTTCCTTCTTCGCAAGAGCTTCTACGTCCAGAACCTCTGGTCGTGTTTCGTTGAGATCATTTGGTCGGAAAGGTGCGCTTCGTTTCGTAATCTTACGAACTTTCTTTTCTACTGAGAGCGGTCCCAAAAGGAACCCGGGCAAAGCGGGCCGGCGAATATGAGGCAAACAGGCAAATCGCCCCAGATGCGGCCAGTTCATCATATCACCCTCGTCTCCAACATCACCGTCATCACCTTCGCCCTCGCCACCACGAGTTAATCTTCTCCGTTGTCGTTGGGTGCTCGAGAGTTCTGGCGCGTTGTCGTCCAAGATGCCTCTACCTTGGCGCATATAGGTGATACACTTGGACACAAACTCATCAACATCGATGCCCTGCGACAGACTGCCCTGCGTCAACCGCAGAGTTTTTCTGTATGAGAGATCGGTCGTGCTAACAAGTAACCGTGAATCGATCGTGGCCTCGGTCGTTTGTCGCACTTTTTTAGACAGCCGATCGGCCTTTAAGATGGCCTCGTGCAACCCGTGCGAGTCGGCCTGGAGATACTCTTCGGTGTTTTCGGTGACATCGCGAAGTAGATCTCTAAAGCCCTGCTGCACTCTGCGGCGCTCTTCGATTGATTGGTCTGGGTCATAGATATTATCACCATCATTGTCGTCGCTTTCGGCATTTGGTTCTGCTCTCCGCCGCCGGCGGGTAGCCGATTCTCCCGTTCCAGTATCGGTACGCTTTCTCTTCGAGGCTGACCTTTGGTGACTGTTCGCTCTCTCTCTTACAGCCAAGCTGCGACGTGTCGACGTGGCGCGTGAAGCACCAGGTGAAGGCGATGCTGATTGCGACTCCTCGCCCGAAGAGTCTTGCACATGCGTCGGCATTGAAGAAGCTGTGGTTTCGAAATAACAATGAGGTACAGTTGATAAACATCAACGCCTAATGCTATGTCGAAGTGGGTTGCTTCTGCCGAGATGCCCGGGAGAAGTCATCATTGGGTGCAGAGAAATGTTGGAGCTGGCAGATCGCGTCAGACGCGACGGGGTACGTACCTCCATTAAACAGGCGTTAGCTGTAATTGCGGGGCAACACCCCGCACATCAGGTACTTCGTACCTCTAGAAAGCTGTTGACTTCCATCCTTTCAGAACTAAACTTCATCGCCATGGGTGGTCTTTACGGTTACTGTATAAAAATTTCAAGTCGCGCGTTACCTGTCCGGTTAAGCGCCTACCTCAATATTCACCTCTGACAATTTTTAATACCTAATCCATTCCCAGTGCTGGACCTGAGCACAAGGTGAGCCAGTGGGTGTGCACAGCCTAGGCTTGAGTCCTCGGCATCGTCACAGCGGTAGGAAGCAAGCAGGAGTAAGATAGCTGGTTGCCACCTTATCTAGACAAGGAATCAAAGCACCAACTCTAACAGCAGAGGTAGCAGGAGCAATTTAACAAATACGCGACATTTCTTATTTAGAAGCTAAATATCAGACGTAGAGATATTTACCTAGACCTATCTCCACACTCCTGGTAGCAGTACCTGAATGCTTAATATAGTGAAGATCGCGTAAGGTTGATATGATATTACATGAGCACAAAGCGGTAATAGCAATAAATGGACGGACTCGTATGCAACTTTGTCAGAGGGGTAGTTAAGATAACTAAAAGTCTAAGCCTCCTGGAGAACGGGTAATAAAAGCCTAACCAAGAGCAGTACCACTGACGAACTAGACCAGGATGGTAGTCGCCTAAGTCTTATAGACGACAACCCAGGCAGTCAAAAACGGATATGCTAATGTGAAGAACTTTCCCATGGTGGAGGGTTTCGCCCGATTCGAACATACCTTACATAAGTTATCTCGTGTTGACAGCAGCTCCCTGGGACACTAACCCAAAAGGAGTCTGTTCCATTTCTTTTTTTTTATCAGAGCCACCCACGAGCTTTGGGAAGCCCAAGCTGGAATGGGGATGCAGACCTGTAAAGAGAAAGTTCCCTGTGCTTAAGATAAGCACGACTGGCGCCAAAGTCTCTGCAATAAGGTTTGAAGAAATGTCTCCGTCGCAAATACAGAAGCACGGGCAAATCCGGTGCTAATTTTTGCTCTCAATCCTGACAAGGATTCATCGCAGATGCATGGGCTGAGTCTTGGGTCCTGCAAGTCGCAAGGGGCACCACCGCACAATGCACCCGATATACCCGATGCATCCACCAGCACACGTCAACCGAGGTCTCGCCGCCCTGGAGACCCTCCCGGGTTGGCAGGTCCAGAACGGAGATAGAAGAACTCATCGCATGCGAGGGGGGGTTCTGATGAATGCCTCGCGTAGTGGTAGAGTCATTGTTTCCCCTGGACCGTTACTACTAGCGGAGGGGGATCATCCGTTTGGGGGTAATAGGCACGGTCCGGGGATCCGTCTTTTCAGCCATCTTTTTAAGATTCCAAAAATTGGGCGGGGGCTGAGGGGCAAGAGGATGCATAGGTAGATGCAGAAACAGGGAGGTTGTCAGTGCTGAGGGTTATGCGGTCAACTTCAACAGCAAGACCCTCTTCTCAAATTTGGGGACCCTGCATCCAGGAACCCGTATTATGCACAAAATCCTAAAGAAGTCGACATGCCAGATTCCCGGTCGTCTTCCAGGCCACCACCACCTCTTCATTGGGGTGCGATCGCGGTTGGGTAGAAAATTGGCGTCGAACCTAACTAACAGTTCGCGAAAATGGACACCACCTCGTCTCGGGGCTCGGCGGGGCAGTCTGTGAAGTTGCTCCACCGCGATACTCAAGTCTCGCGTCATCGGCCATCCATTCGATCGATCATCTGTCTCCGTGCAAATCCATAATGGGGTCCTAAGCAAGGCTTGGGAGGGACCCACGGAGTCTGTGGTGCATGGGACTCATCCTGAGCAAGACGAGAGAATAGGACCGGGACGAAGGCATCATCGAGGGCCCACCCACTATCAAGCAGAGTGACCTTGGAAACGCAACAAACCGGCTTCACGAGCTTGGCTCTCTAGTGGAAGAGGCTCTACGGGGGGCTGATCGATTGGCCCCTCCCCTTATCCCCACCCAGCCTGAACCCCTACGCTGCCCAATTCGTGGCTCGCGGTGTCCAGACCCCCGCTAGCGACGCGCGCCAGTTTCCCCCTCGGGCCCTCTGAGTCCACTGGAACTAGCAACGACTAGGTTCCGGATAGCTGTGGTACCCCGCTATCGCCCTGTGGAAGCATCCATGGAAGCTCGAAATCGCTGTTAACCTTGTCGATGGGTGTATCATTCCTCTTTGGGTAGATGGCTTGGGCGAGCCGCGCGCGAGAACAGGTACCGGTATGGAAGAGCAGCCTGGAGGTTGCTACCGATACCTACCAACATTACACAGCTCCGTGAAGTTGTCCAGAGCCAAGACAACAGTAAGACAGCTAACAAGAGTAGCCCAAAGTAAACCGCAAACCCATGAATTAAGGATTGGTTGGTTCATAACACAGGGCGTCATAGCCCGAGCCTCCAACTCCCGAACCCTCCTCCCTCCCTCACGTGTCCCCGCATCACCACCCCCCCCTCCACAGGGCCCAAACTCCACGCCACGGGTTCCACGCCACGATACGAATGCTCAGCCCAGAACCTGGAAGGGGAACCGGAATCTCGTCGTCGACTACTGGGGTTTCGGGAGCTGTTCGCCCATCAAGTAAAAGCGCCGCCCTCCCTCCCTGCAACATCTGCCCTCCTTCTGCATGCATCTTTATCCGCGGCAGTGCATGCTAGCGGGACATTCTGGTGATCCTGGAAGCTAGGCCTACTTGGCTGGGTATCCTGACCCTCTGTCTTACCTCTCAGCCTGGCTCTGAAGTCAACTGCTCCTTCTCCACGTCTCACTCACTCACCCTTTTTCCTCGTCCACAATCCGCGTGATACTCGTCTCTTATCTCTGTCGTCCGTTCGCTTCGCTTCACCTTTATAGATATCTATCGTCAGACAGATGCTCAGGCTGGCTTGTGCTGCCCCTCTCCGCAACCCATCTCAACTGCCGCCTGGACTGCGAAATTCAACATCATGACCGGTGCTATTTCTACGCCGCGCTATAGCGCTGATGACTTTGAGACGGCTTCGATCCGCTCTGCCGCTCCTTCGTATGGTGAGTCGAAAATAGCCATGCCGGTGTCATGACAGCCCTGTCACGGAGTTGCTGGTTCATGGTGGAGATCTTCTTTGGCACGAGACTGGATGTCACTGACTGTTGAAAGTCTCGGAAGCGCCCTCGTACCACTCTGTAGCTCCGTATCCGGAGATGGTGCCTGCTTACACTCCCCCGGCGCCGAGAAACATCGCTACGGGGACTCTCCACGTGAGAAATGGAAGTGCGGCTCCGCGCCAGCGTACGATCGGCCTTCCTCCCGTGCCTCCAGCCCCGACGCGAAGCGCTCCGAACCTGAATAACTTCCGTATCGCGACGTGGTCAGCCGCCTCGAACAGTCCCACCTCCCGGCTTTACCACAGCGTTGCCCAACGGCGAGTGGCGGCACAGAGGGATCCTGTGGACAGCCTTCGACGAGCCATGACGGATCATACTTTGAACCTGCCAGAGGATTCTGAGAGTTTTGCCATAACTCGGCCTCTCGAAGACCCATACTTGGTAGGAGAGGTGGCTGCTGCGCGAGCTCGCCGTGAGCGACTTCTGCGCGAGAGTGGTGATGATATCCTCATCCGTGAGGACAAGCAATGGGATTGGTTTCTGGGTACGTCAGATCGGACCGCGCTTTTGTTGCAGCGCTAACAGTTGAGACAGCTAGAATAAAAGATTCGGACGAGCGCGAGCGAGCTGTGGTCAAACCACCACCGCGCCGCGAGGCTGACATAGGTCAGCGCAAGAAGCTTTTGCGACGGATAGGGGGCCGTCGCCTCCTATAGACATTTTTTCCTCGATTTAGCGCGCTGGGACACTGCCGTTGTGTCGGCCTAGACCTTTCTTTGATGTATCTTGGACGACATTGCTGCATTCCGTCTGGCGTCGATGATCTAGACATTGAATTTTTTGGGGGGATGTTATACTTTCATCATTGAACATTTGGTTCGTATGCTCGGGGTTCACGGATCGTGGCGACGACGCAGGGGTTGTCGCAAGACTGGCCGTTTCGTTGTTTCTCTTCTCATTGTTAGGGGGCACCAGGCACCATGGAAGCTCTAGATCGTAAGCTTCCCTCCAATGAACATTTCAAACCCCTTCTCGGCACTTTGTAGTCTCTGTTCGGTTTCAACATTGTCAGACTTTCTTGTATTGAAATCTGGATACCGTCAACGTTTCCGCCCGTCTCTTGTCTACCTGTCACGTCAAAAGTACACGTTCCGAAACGCCATTCCCAATGCAGCTATTATTAAGACACGTCCCCACAGCCGACAGCGACCTTGAAACCCCCGAGCGTATTGACAGATAGGTTGCTCTTAGAGTGGCAAAATGATCTGGCTTCCCAGGGTGCTTAGCCCTTGCTCTTGGTGTTGAGAATCAGAGCAACAATAAGACTGTCGCCATGTCAGCTCGTCATGAATAGTGCCAGGTTTTGCCACTTACCCGTAAAGCCCCAAGACTTCGCCAAAAATAAGGATCAGGACCATGCCGACGAAGATTCTAGACTGCTCCATGTATGCTCGAACACCAGTATCACCGACGATACCGATGCAGTAGCCAGCGGCAAGACCAGTCATGCCAACCGCAATGCCACACCCAAGATGCATAAACCCCCTAGCCACAATCAGCATCCCGTTCAAATCGCGATCATGGTTGAAACGTACGTGAATAGAGTGTAGCTCTGTTGAGACGGCGGCTGAAGGTCTTCGGCGATGAGGACGGAGATGACGAGGGAGTATACAGCGATAATACCGGACATGACGACAGGAATTAAACACTACAACCCAAATCAGCAAATAAACCCTAACAAACCAAGACCGTCGGATTCTATAGGCACCTTCATGATCAAATCAGGCCTAAAAGTGCCAACTCCAGCGATACCGATACCGGATTTAGCTGTTCCATAGGCAGCGCCAAGGGCTATATCATGGTTCAGTACTCAATATTTGCCAACGACAGGTTTCGGAAAGAAACGCAAGGGACCAGCCGTACATCCAAAGAACATTGCAGCAGCAATGCCGCCCTAGGAACAAGTCGCATCAGTACTGCGCGTCTCCAATTCCCACGTCATCGGCGTCAAACTTACCATCCCGATGAAGGGCGCAAACTTGGGGGAGAGTTCTGATTCGGCCATGGTGGAAAGGACTGCCCGCCGGCGAAGGTGTAGATACAAGACGACGTGAGCTCCGGGAGTTGAGGTTGGAAGCTTTGGATGATGTCGCTCGGCAGGCCAGGCTACTACAGGCAGAGCTGGTAGGTCAAAATGGAGAGCTGGGCGAACGTGGCCAATCAGAAACTTCCTCTCTGTGGATGATGGCGCGTGACTGTTCACGTGATCGTCATGACTGCCGCGTGTTGATTGGTTTATCTTGATCCGGTCGCAAGCTGATAGCAGGGTTTCATTGCTTTCATTAGACAACTTTGCACCAGGGCCCATACTTCTAACGATGAACGTTTCAGTCACGAAAGCGGAATTCTTCGAATGATTATTCTTGAGCGACGCTGCCGAGAGTGATACCACTAGACTTCCCAAGCAGGCGCTCTTAGCACAAACAAACAAACAATCGAACGAACAACAACGATTCAGAGAGACTTTGTACTCCGTAAAGATGAGTCTTGATCCAACGGCTATTAGCGTGCTCTTGGACCATGACGGAGGCCGCAAGAGCCTGAAGATACGGCGCTGGTCAGTGCTGCTCACGCCTGATGCGCAGTCCTACCCCAGCGCCGGTGCCCACCACCAAGACTAGGTAGCCCAGCTCGGGACCATTCATCGGCTTTCAATCAGGTGAATGTGGATCGCCTATCAACTGATTGCTGGCCAGTGACCGCTGACTCTACCCGGTAACTTCAGGCTGGTTGCCGTTAGCTTTGTCGATATCCAGTGTTGCTGCGTGGATCATGGTGGTTTTGTGAACTTGATTCTGACCTCCTCCTCATCGGATCCCCTAACGGTCAACAACGTTGTAGTTTGCGACCGTTTAACGTCCAGTCAGACCACAGCACACCTCGTTCCGCCCTTCCCGTCACTGTCCCGGCCTACGTTCCTGGTATTGGGGAGTGAGGTTTTGAGGGTTTGGGTGTGTGTCCCCCCAAAAGGACGATCCCCCGATACGCCCATCTTTACGAGCCGACATCCACTTGGGGATAAATTCGGTCCCTTTGCGGTGCTCGCTCTTTTCAACAGCTATTGCGAAGAAGCCACCGCCAACGGGCGCCTCCTCCGTAATCTCCCCCGCGACACTCTGGAGACGATCGAGTCCCTGACAATCCCTATCACCACACATACATTTTCGAGGCCGTCCGGCAACGGGGTCGTAAGAAGGCCGGTCAACGGCGGCGCATCCGCCAGCGTCGGCAGTCAACATCCTAGACGACGGTTCTGATCTTGCCGTCAATCACGGCCCTCGAGGCTCGCCAAGAGCTTGTACCCCTAACCACGGGCACCGGGCTCAGCCTTTTCTCCTACCGCCTCCTACCGCCTCCTACTCGTGCTTGCCTTTCTTGTTGTCAATTTTCATCATGCCCGACTACGGCTATGACTCGCGGGGAGCTCCTCAACGGCAACAGCCGCGAGGGTACGGTGATTCGAACGGATATCAGCGGGATGCCGCCTTCTCCAACATCTTCGGCGAAGCACCTCCACCAGGGAGATCACAGACGATGACTTCGTCCTCCATGATGCCCATGATGGATCAAGGTCGCACCTCGACCATGTCTTCGACCTCCTCCGGAATGCAACGGCCGCCGCCGCAACGCCTCCCTCCACCAGGTCAATATGGCGGCGATCGCGACTCCGCGAGAACCCGAACAATGGATTCGAATATGGGAAACGGTTATTATCCAAACCAGCGATCAGCTTCTGGAGGCCACCAGATGCCGCCGTACTACATGCAGCAGCAACAGCAGCAGCAGCAGGCGAGACGCCCCTATCCGGGCCCCGGAGGGCCGGCTCCTCCGCGTATGGATCCGCGTGGTCCACCGTCGCATGCTGCAGGAGCTAGGAATCCTGCCCAACGGTTCTACCAAGGAGGACCAGCACCGGCTCTTAACAACGATCCATACCGATCACAATCTCTCGTCTCGGCACCTCGACAGCAGACATACCACCCGTCGCCGAACCAATTTCAGCAGGCGCCAGCGAACAGTTTCCGACAGCCTCCCTATTCGCATCACAGCTCATCACGAACGACGGCTCAGGGAAGAGTGGTTCCCGAACGACACGAGGACCGGGCCATGTCACTGACCGGTTCCTATCACCCCCAGGACCGGGATAACCACCAAACGATGAGTGGGCGGATCATCCCAAACCGGAGGGCCCCGTCAGAATCAACTGCCACGAATGGCTACTCAAGCCCGAATGGGTCGACGCAGAGCGCTCCAGGGACGCAAACCCGTACGACCAGTATGGCGTCTTCGAATGGCGGAGCTGATCACAGCCGATCAATGTCAATGGCCTCCAGCATAGCGCCGACTATCACCCCGTCTGAGTCCGACGCAAGCACCTTGGTACAACGACCGTCCAGAAGCAAGTCCATCGAGAGCGATCGCCCCCCAACCGCAAGCAAAATTCGACCACCCCTCGTATATCCCGCCCTTCTCTCACGTGTCGCCGAGTGTTTTAGGCGCAAGATCATCGTTGGCGACCGTACCAAGAACGAACTCACATACAAGAATGCCTTCAGCGGATCTGAAGCGGTGGATGTTCTGTCATACATCATTAGAACCACTGACCGTAACCTCGCGTTGCTCCTTGGTAGAGCCCTGGATGCCCAAAAGTTCTTCCATGATGTCACCTACGAGCACCGCTTGCGAGATTCGCAATCAGAGATGTATCAATTCAAGGAGACCTTGGTGGACGAGCCAGACGAGAAGCCGGCCGTCAATGGCGTGTTTGTTCTTCTCTCGGAATGTTATTCGCCGACCTGTACTCGCGATCAGCTTTGTTATTCCATTGCCTGTCCTCGGCGACTAGAGCAGGTTTCTAGGCTGAACCTGAAGATCAATCCCGGATTGCGCAAAGACGACTCGGCCAACATCAACGACGACGAGGTCGACCAAACAGATGAGCAGAAGCTTTGGATCAACTCCGTGCCAAAGGAGATTGTTGATAAAGTTGGAGAGCGAGAGAAGAAGAGGCAGGAGGTCATCTCAGAGATTTGTTATACCGAACGCGATTTCGTTAAAGATTTGGAATATCTCCGCGATTTTTGGATTATGCCGTTGCGATCGAAAGCCTCCCCTATTCCCGTTCAGCGTCGAGAGAGAGCTGTTAAGCATATTTTCAGCAATGTCGTCGACCATCCTAGCATTCATGGTGTAAGTTCCCGCTTCGCCCATTCTTTAACAAATCGACAACAAAAAGAGCCGATCGTTCATAACGTTGGCGACATCTTCCTTGATTACGTTCCCCAATTTGAGCCTTTCATTCTGTACGGATCCAAACAGCTCGAGGCCAAGTTCGAATTCGAGAATGAGAGATCAGTGAACCCCTACTTCTCCAAGTTTGTGGATGAGATTGAACGACGAAAAGAGTCAAGAAAGCTGGAATTGAACGGTTACCTGACCAAGCCAACCACTCGTCTTGCTCGGTATCCTCTACTGCTGGAGAACGTTCTAAAATACACCGAGGACGGAAACCCCGACAAAGAAGATATTCCCAAGGTCTTGACTATTATCCGCGATCTCCTTGGAAGAGTCAATGCCGAGTCCGGAAAGGCCGAGAATCGTTTCAACTTGAGAAGACTTCACGAGCAGTTGCGTTTCAGACCGAACGAGAGAGTCGATTTGAGGCTAACCGAAGAGGGGCGTGAAATGGTCTTCAAATGCCAGTTCAAGAAAACTCCCACTGACCCAGCCGAAATCACGGCATTCCTATTCGACCATGCAGTTCTCCTTGTTCGTATCAAGCAGAGTGGGAAGAGTGAGGAAATCAAGGCCTACCGACGGCCTATCCCCCTTGAACTCCTGTCCATTCGAGAAATGGACGAAGTCATTCCCCAAAGTGCAGTCAAGCGCTCGTCCTCGAGTCTGATTCCATCAATACGAACAAACAATGCGGACAATAGGAAGGGAGAAGGGTGGCCGATTACATTCCGCCATCTTGGCAAAGCTGGCTATGAGTTGACGCTTTACGCTTCAAATCAGGCGGCGCGAAAGAAGTGGCTAGAGTTCATTGACAACGCACAGCAACGACTCCGAGGTCGCGCTGATTTCTTCAACACAACCACCATCTCAAGCAACTTTTTTGCGGGCACAAACCAGGTCAACTGTGTCACTCCGTTCGGTAAGTTGTGCTTTCCCTTGAGTTCTGACATATATTGACAGGTGTTAGATGGAGGTCGCAAGCTGCTCTACGGCACCGATAGCGGTATCTACGTGTCGGATCGCAAGAACAAAGATCAAATGCCTCGGAGAGTGCTCGATGCCGCCGGCGTTACCCAAATTGATATCTTGGAAGAGTACCAGATGCTTCTGGTTCTGTCAAACAAGACATTACAATCCTACTCGGTCTCGGCCCTCAACCCAGACGAGCCAGCTCTGTCAAGGAGGCCGAAGAAGATTCAGAATCACTGCAGTTTTTTCAAAACGGGTATTTGTCTTGGGCGACACCTTGTCTGCTGCGTCAAATCATCGGCACTATCTACTACCATCAAGGTATTCGAGCCCAATGATGCCATGACCAAAGCGAAGAAGCAGAAGGGTATCGGCAAATTCATGAGCAGCGGCCACGACGAACTCAAGCCGTTCAAGGAGTTCTACATTCCTACTGAATCGTCCTCCGTGCACTTCCTCAAGTCTAAGCTTTGCGTCGCCTGTGCTAGAGGCTTTGAGGTTGTTTCGCTTGAGACGCTCGAGACACAATCACTCCTTGATCAAGCTGACACTTCGCTCGACTTTGTGGCCCGCAAAGAAGGAGTCAAACCCATCCACATCGAACGCCTCAACGGAGAATTCTTACTCAACTACTCGGAATTTTCGTTCTTTGTCAATCGTAACGGCTGGCGGGCTCGGCCTGAATGGCGAATCGACTGGGAGGGCACACCCCACAGCTTTGCTCTCAGCTATCCTTGGATCCTTGCTTTCGAGCCTAATTTCATCGAGTTGCGAAACATTGAGAATGGCGCTGTCCACATCGTTCCTCACAAGAACATTCGTTTACTACATAGCAGCACACATGAGGTATGTCAAATTGCCCTTTATCGATTTAATCGTATACTAACCAACATAGATTTTATTTGCATACGAGGACGAAAAAGGGGAAGACGCTGTTGAGGCCATTGATTTCTGGAAATCCAACAGACGATCCGATGTCCTCGGCTTGCCAGCCCCACAGCAGGGCGCTTCGGCCCCACGATAGCGGTAGCCGGCGGAACTCATGATCTGGATTTTCCTTCCAGATACCCCTCCTCATGTTGCTTAGCAGTAAGCAGCGCCTTGAAGCAAGCAAATGCTGGAGGGGGTAGTGCTTAAGGGGTTGCTGTATATCACCACATAGATGGTCCATTCTGAGTCGTTCATGGTACGGTTACATGGGTGGATGGAGGTGCTCAACAGTGCCTGGGATCGACCAGGACGAAGACGACGACGGGAAGGTGTTGTTCGTTAAGTACGAGGAAAGGAGAAATGACCTCAGAGGAGTCATGTGATACTTGGATGATAAGGAGATGGAGACCACCTTGGGATAGGGCGTGGATGAAAGGCGGAGTGCTTGTACTTGCGATGATTGAGTGAACGATGCGGCATAATGCGAGCAGGCACTGTGAAGGGAGAGTCGTGGATAATCAAGCGGATGTTGGCAATTGCGCGTGATCCTATCGGAACCATGTATGAGCGTTTCTACTCAAAGAACCATTTAAGCATTTGGACTATATCCCGCTACACAGTTTGTGGTTTTAATGTGATCGGGGATGTTTGAGGGTTCTTGGTCTTGGTGGGTTCAGGTAATTCCAGCCTCAGAAGTATGAACGTTTTATTAGATACATCATGCCTCTAGACGCATGATGTCTACTTGACCTTCACCTCCCTGCTATCTACCGTTTTCTCCAAGCCCTTCAGCCCGTCCATCACCCTTGCCCCCTGTACATCGACGCCCGCCCATCTCTGTTCTCTACTTCTCCGTAAGCCTACTTTCCCCTCCCACACCCCTGCTTCATCCAACAGACACTCCACAATCCAGACATAGCTCGCGGGGAGGCCCTCCACTGCTGCCTCAGCATCAGACCTTGTGCGTGGCACACGTGTGCAGAGGAGGTGAACGTCGAGAAGTTGACTAAACACAAGGCCGAAGCCGGGTTTGTTGCGCCGGGAGGCGGCGGGGAGGGTATACCCCGGGATGGGGATGGCCGGGGGGCTGAAGATTGATCGGAGGGTTTGGTCTAGGGCCTTGGGAGCTAGGCCTGCATCGTCGTACATGTTCGTCTTCGCCGGGCTCTGGTCTGCACCGTTGGATTTGGTTGTCGTTGAGTTGAGGACAAGTATCAGTGGGCTGGTGGGTAGGTTGCGTGCGAGGTAGCGGAGGTGGGAGCCCAGCAGTTGGAGGTTGTTGTGGGCGGCCGACTTCTCGCGGTGAGTGAAGAGACTGGTAAGGAGAGAAGAGAAGTGCGTTATGATGATGAACTCTGGGAGCGTTGAGGTGGCCTGTGGGTGGGGTGGTAGAGGCGGTCGAGGCGCTGGGGGTGAGAGAGATTCATCCTGACTGTCCTGGATCTCCTCAGCCAGCCCTTCTCCCTCTCCCCCTTTCTCCTCTTGCCGTTCATTGCTCGCTTCGGCCACTGGCGAATCCTGCTCTGGCACCGGCCGGTCCAGCTCAGCCAGTACCTCCCAAAGACCATCGAGGTCGAAGACACATGAGAGCAACACACTGTCCAAGTGCTCCCTCGTTCTTTGACTGACATGCTCGGCCGCGGCCTCTTGCGCCAGTATCTCTGCCTTGATGCTTCCTCTCAAGCCGCCCAAGATTGTATTTGGCGGCTTAGGCGTGATAACGATGCCTCGGCGCACGATGCCTTTGGTTAGAGAACGCGCTAGCGTTTGCATACCAAGCTATTCAGATATCAGCCGAAGGAAACTCTAGTTGACGCGATCTAGGTATCAAATGATGCACATACCTGAACGCCCATCTCTTCATCCTCTGCACTGATGCCCACTACGCATCCTCGCTCAAACCCGCCGAGCAGGACATAGTCATCCAGCTCTGCACAGCCCGTTTCGCATTTTCCGAGCGCCAATAATGCATCTCGTCGACGGACTTCTCGTTCAATGAGGATGGCTGCCGGTACTGGCTCGAGCGGGAAGTGCGAACTGGTTTGCGAGGCCGGTTGATCCATGTTCAATGTGGTTGGGGGAAGAAGAAAGTTGTCTCGATGAGGGAGTCACTCGTTATGGGTCCCGCCATGGCGACGAGACCGAGCATTGGATGTCGCACTGATATGATCGTCATCGATCATACTTCACAGGTCCGAATGGGTTTCTCCGTTACCATTTGCAGATGGAGTTTGTCTTGTGCGACGCTCTGCAGACGACGGAGGCGAAACGCAATTCTTCAGAGCGCTCACGGTTCTGGTGGCATCGCCTGCGAACTCATTGTGTAGACGCCAAGATCACCCACACTATAGGTGGATGAGGTACAGAAGGATCCTACAATCGTGAGGTTACAGGTGTTTGAGCTAGATCGTAAACAGCAGATGGTGGGTTTTGAAACCAGCAATAATTCTTCATGAAATCTTCATAGCATTCTGCCCATCCTCTCCTCCCTGTGCGCCCTGGCCATGAAAGGGCCAGCAGGGACTCATTAACCTTCGTCCTTCGGGCATCAGGTGGTCTTCTGTTAATCAAAACCAAAATCGCGGTATTCTGCTCTTGAGACCCAACGCCGTCGCCACCCTAGGGAGCCCGCCATCGTTTTTCTATTTCTAAATCAATTCCTCCGGAAAAGAAACCAGTCTTGCTCCGCAGTTCATGTCGCCGAGGCTATGGGGATACGCCTTGGAACTCTCACAAAGGAAATGCTCCGAGCCTTGGGCTAGCAATGAACTTTCCCTCTCCATCTTCCCCAGTGCTACGTTCTCCTGACCTCGTCCTGTCGACATTGTTCCCGGCCTACTCCTCTCTTTCACCTCCTTAGACCAACTCTGGGGCTTTGAGTTCTGGTCAGTCTCGCGTCGGCGCCAAGCACTTCTCCTCCACTAAACAGCTGTTCCGGGCGTGGGGGCTGCATTGCCCATACCGTCGTTGCGGGACCTCTTACCTCCTTTCAAGCTCTTCATACGACCCAAGATTCCCGTGGGCTTCGTGCTGGGCCCGTCATAGGGCGAAGAGTTATCAGTAGTAGCTCTTCGCTCCAGGGCATTGCCCGCAGAGCCGCGTCGGAAACTTGCTGGTGGTGGTGGACCTGTGGGGGACATGCCTCCATCCCGTCGCCTCACGCTGATCGCTTCCTCTCCCTTGGAGAACTCCTGGAAGAAGGGGTTGTTATCTGAGCCGTTACTAACGGCTGAAGGATAGCCCTCTGGGGACATTCTGTTGTAGGCAGGCTCAGGATTGGTCATCCGACCTGAGGGAGCAAAGTCACGCTGGCTCTTGTTAATGTAGCGAATTCGTTGAGCCAGCGACTTCTTTCGTTGCAGTCCAATCTCTGCACTGTCTTGAGCCTGTTCTGCCTGATGGCGAACAATGGCACTTCGCGCAGCGGGAGTACCTTCCAAAAAAGTCGACGTTCCCAGCCCGTGAGTCTCGTCCCCGTGAACGATATCACTGCGAGCAACCGGGTTGAAGATGGGCGGCTCCTTCTCCCGTGAGCCCTTAGTGCCGGCAGCGAAGTCGCGGAAAGCCTCGTCGGTAGCAACTCCCATGAAGGTCGAGTGATCGGGCTCCTTGTTGAGGGGGCCTGCGCCACCGAGCGAGTTGTTGAGCGAGTCCTTGGGGAATGCCTGCATTGGTGCGCGTCGGCTGTTTTGTCGGTTACGGTGAGGATTCAATGCGTCGAAAGGTCCATCATGGTGGAATACTAGTCCGACGATTAGTCATGCTCAAGAACAACCGAGAACACCCATACGTACGTCCAGTGCCATAGATGCTGGTTGCGTCGAGCTGGTCAATAATGTCCATTCGGCGGCTAGGCCGTCCGCTCTTGTTGCTGCTTCGTTCAGTCCTTTCCTTACCGTCGCTCCTCTCTTTTCCATCGCGACGCGGTCGCTCGCGATCGCGCTCGCGACGCTTTGCCTCAATCATCCGTTTCTCCTCGTCAGTGAGGGGTCTAGCATCAAAGTCCATGAGGGACGACTCGGAGTTTCGTCGCGGCCGTCGCTGCTGCGGCGGCGGCTTTCGCTGAGGGGAGTCGGGAGGCCCCGGTCGGGAAGGCCCACCCTGAACTCTTCGAGCCTTGAGAGCTTCTTCTTGGGACCGAGAGGGCCGGTGGCGGTTGTTTTCAGAAGGGGGTATGTTTTCACCACGACGCGGAGCGCCTGATGGGGGAGCACCTGGTGGGCGATCCATGGGGCGACGAGGAGCTGGCAGGTTTGATCGCTGGTTAGCAGGATTATCGTCCAACGTCAAGGAATCCTAAAGGGTACGCTCGTCAGTACTTGAAACCCGACAACAGGGCGCATGCATGACCATGGTGAGTCTCGCAAGCTGGCTTAACAGCCGAGCGAAAGCAGAAATGTCAAGGAGGGTGGTGAACGGGACTTTCAACGTACAAAAATCTCCTCAGCAGATAAAGACTTGGTATTGTCAGAACGTGACGACATGACACCGGGAGATCTTGCGGGAGGAGGGACTTGGTCGATAAAAGGGTTGCGCGATAGCGGTCGCGGAGGGGGGTCGTCAAAAGGGGAGGCTGGCTTGTTGATCGAAAATGCGTCACCATTGACGGGAGAGGTAGCGCGGTTGCGGAAGGGGTTATTGGAAGATAAGTTAACCGCCAGGCCGTTCGAGGATTGGCTGAGACCGGAGGAGTGGTCTGCTCCGTAGAAAACGTATCAGCTAGTGGTCATCAAACGAGAAGATAAACGGGCGCGTGCATGAAAATGGCGGCGACTGATACGGGCCCAACATGAAACAGTCAATACCCCCTCTACATGACACAACAGGGTTGTCGACCAAGTGGATCGAGAGCAAGGCAATGGTAAGCTGCGGTGCCAAGTTTGCTCCCTAATCCTTTCCTTGGAACTTTCCAAATCCTGGCGTCGACCGATATGGCGACACGATAAAGGCAGATGGTCAGGATAGCAAGCAGATTGCAGATCACGTCGGTTGGTGAATCAAAATCAAGGGGTCGGGCGCTTACCGGCTTGGAATGTTGGCACCGTCGACATGATTGCGAAGGCGAGTGACAGTTTGTCCCAAAGAGATGAGCGCGGTGGAGCGCAACCGAAGCTCAGAGCAGAGGGAAGCAAGGACAGTAAGGACCAAAGCAGATGATGTAAGTGATCCCGTTGCTAAAGCTCCGAGGAGTTAAATTCCTTTGGCCGTGGAATTCAGGCTTAGCGTCATACCAAGTTGCGAAAAGGCCTGTCCCCGCTACTTGGTCAAACAGACCTCGAGTCCCAGCACCAGTACTGCAATAAGACAGATGGTCGAATGGCTGCGTCTTTGCCCCGAGATGGATGGATGGGCGGATTGGCGTGCCGAGTTGAGCCTTGGCCTCGTCTGCTGCGGTGCTTCGTCGCTCGTGCCCAAGATAGATCCAAAAGATGCAAACACAGCCCTGTTCGTCTCAGAAAAGGGGCTGCGGTGCTGCGTGGAAGAGACCTTGTCGATCACCTCCAAAAAGGCACCGGGGAGCTAGGAACCTGTAGTGTATCGCGAAATCGTAATGGCGCCTTGGTGCGGTGCAGCCGGGTTTCAACGACAGGAGGTGAAAGCTGGAAAAGGGCTGATCTACGGCTTCGTCATGGACGACCACGACGACCAGGCCGACCACGGCAACACGAGCGTTTAGTAGCTTTGGTGGTTGCTGGCGGCCACACGAACAGGGGGCAGTGGGCGTCTATCAGCGGGGCAGTTCAGATGCGGCGGTGACGCTTGGGCTTCGGGTTGGTTGATGGGTTGCTGCTCCGACGAAGGCCGAATTTGACTAAGAGCACTCAATTGATCCTATGAAGAGGAGAACCGGGTCGGTTGCCAAATTCGAGGGCAGGTGGAAAGAGGAGTGGGTTTCTAGGAGGCGTTTTGATTTCGTCCGGATATCCCAGGGGCCTCGATGCCAATGGCGAATGCCCGTCCGATCGACTACGCGCCAAGTGCTTGCCAGCTGTTCGTTCGCGTAGCGGTAGGCCGGTTGGGGAAATACAATTCTCGGCGGGCGCAATTAAGAATGCGATAGATACTTTCTGAGCGATATGCAGCCGTAAATCGGTATTCGGAATGGTGTCTGTTCGTCGAGGTAACCGACCGATTGATGCTACGGTAAGTCGTTGTTCGTTGTGCGAGGGGGTTAGGGGTTGGTGATATATGGCAAATGAGAGGCGAGAGGCGAGAGGAGAGAGAGTAGGAAGAGGAAGAGGAAGAGGAAAAGTGAAGATGAGAGGAGAGAAGAAACGAAAGAGCGAGAAAGCCGGCTCGGGGGGAGAAAGAGGAAGGAGATGGATTGGAAAGCCACAAGGGGAAAGAAAGTACGGTGCTCGGGCGTATTCAAGAGGGAATGGAACGAGCGATTTGGCAACGACAGCCTCACCAGCTCCAGACCGACCATCTGCACCTGGTATTGGTATTGGTACGGGCACTGGCACCGGTACTATGCGGGCTACAAATCGTCCCCCGTGAGCTTCGTGCCTCGCTCAAGATCACCAGGGCTTCAACTGCAATCCAGCTTCTCGACCTGGGGCTCTCGTTTCCCTCCAAGGAAAAAAAAACACACACACTGTAGCGCGTGCGCTAGAGCAGACTGTGGCTGGCTGCTCCCATAACGCCATCTGTTTGCCCTGGGGCATTCGATAGGTAACCCCCCCTACCCTGTGACCTTAGGCACCGCACTCCGGGGGCACGTACCTTACGGGGCCCCCGATTCCTGTACGCAGTCCCTCACTTCCAGTTCAACGGGTCCCATGTTCTCCCTTGCATACATGCTCATCATCATCATCATCATCATCATCGTCGTCACCGGAGACCCGAGAGAGCGTCCTAGCATGCCTGACTATCTACCCCCGAAAAAAAGTTACCCTACCAAGCCGACTGTGGCCAGGGTTTCGATTGAAGGTAAGGGTTGAAGACCCGGAACCCTGGCAAGCCACCAGGGATTCCGGGGTCAGGTCCCCGCAGCCCCTAAGCCTAGAAGGCGCCAGAGCCCCCACCAGATCCAGGGATAGCCGACCCCGTAGTGATCATGGCTCTATCCCTCCTCCTTCGCTTCCGCCTTCATTCTCGACGTCGTACTATACCCATGGTTGTTGGGTGAATAGTTCGAGATTGTCTCGTTGCTGTCCGCAGAAAGATCCGATCGGGACAGGAAACAAGAAACGAGAGAAACAAGAAACATGTAACAAGAAACATCTCTCCTTGCCTCACCATCCCTCTCCAATAAGCACCATAGCAACCGTTCTGGTTTGGCTTGCAGTTCAGCCCCTGCATCTCTATCCGCCTTCGTCGACTGCGTGCATTAGGGCGCAGACGCAGCCTCGTGTCCTGCCGGGTTGGTCCAGGGGGTTAACGCAGGAGTCTGACGGGCATTCCAGAGGCTCGTCATGGCTCTGGCCGGCAGACAGCTCAGACGTATCTCGGGTTTTGTTGACGGCCAGTTTCCTCATCATCGAAACGAATCCTCTACTGGTAGGTCTCCAGTAACACAAAGAAAGAAAAAAACAGTGTGTACTTCGGGCCCCCGATAGCTGGCCCCAAGCGGCCGATCCCAACCAGACAGTGTCGAGAGGCTTCACGCATCGACCATCGGGCATTGAGACACCTGGACCGTACCACAAATACAGCCCACAGGGATAACAAATGTTAAATTCCGCACTTTTCTGCTGCAACTCGCTACGGCAGCATAAGAAGATTATATCCTTATTCATCTAATAGTGGAAAAGAAGTATATCAATTATCAGATTAATGGTTATGAAGTAAGTCTGTATACCTTAACTATAGCCAGTATTTAGCTTGAAGATAAGTAGCATAACTTTAAACCGATCCGTGGGGCTTGTATATGAGTTATTAATGTTTGTTGTCCCTGTGGGCTGTACAGATTACACGTCGTGCTCAATCTTGCCAAACTTGTCCCCCCATTCGATATTCGATCCGAAATGACCGATGCTGCTAGTCAGGCGCAATAGCGCTGAATAAGATGGAAGAGGACCCTGAATCTTCGACCCCACACTCTCGATAGCTTTGACTAGCGACCAGGCACGTTGGCGTCCTTTCACGGCGGATGGTCCGAGACCGTTCGCGGTTGAAGAGTTATTCTACGAGGAAGAAATTGCTTCAATTTCCATCCTTCTCATCCGACAGCATAGGACCCTCTGCGCTAAAGACACCTTGTGACAGCACTATACGACCTCATAGGCACGTGGGCCATTCTTTTCACCATGGCAATTTCAATGGAGTCGACAGATCCTTTCCAAGGACGACTTCGGCAGTCCCAATATCCCCTGCACAGGAGTTGAGCATTTTTTTCCAGCCCAAAGATGGGTGTGGTCATGACTTACCAGGTCCCCGGGGAGCCCAGTATTCTCCCGACTTGGACATGTCCAGCTTGTCCGTCCACTCGATTAGGCTGGTTGCTGCCTCGTCAGGTGTAACCGCTGTGTAGCACGTCAGTCATGGCAAGTCCTTCTCACAGCTTTTCTCGGAGTCTAGCCGGGGACCAACCTCCGCCTTCATCCCAAAACTTGTCAAACCCGACGCCTTTAGTCATCTCGGTGCGCATGAAGCCCGGGTGCACAATGCTGATCACAACGCCCTTGTCCTTTAGGTCCAGGCTCAGCAGTTTGCCCACCATATTGAGAGCCGCTTTGCTGGCGTGATGGGCGTAGTTGCCGCCGCCTTCCTTTTCGTGCCGGAGCGTGATACTACCGGACTCGGAGGACACAAGGACTACCTTGGAATTCTTCTGCAGCAAGCCGGCGTGGAGAAGACGGTGGACGATGAAGACGGGTGCGACGGAGCTGGTGGTGTACATCCGCTGCTCATCCTCCCAGTTTGGACCTTTTTCCTTGCTCAAATCCTCTGTTTCAAAGTAGCCGGCTGTAATGACCTGGACAGTGAGTGCCCTGGCCGCTGTGGTGTGAACTCGTTAAAGGGAGGGAGGCTTACCACGGTTGATAACGGACGAGAGCCGCCTAGGAGCTTAGCCAGATGATCAGCGGCTCCCGAATCCGTCAGGTCGATACCTGGAAGCCACTTGACGTCTTTGGAAAAGCCATCGGGAGCTTTATCTGATCTTGTGGTGCCATAAACGGTTGTCCCCTCTTGAGCCACGTACTTCTTGGTGAGACTTGCTCCAAGCCCCCGCGTCGCACCTACGATAAGTATCGGTGACATGGCGAACGACGAACGAGTGGTTATCCTGCGAAGACTTGTAAATTCGACGTGTCAAGGTTGGTTCTTTGAATGTTCCAGGATGCGGTTTATATGGAATGCAGAGATGGTGATGTAATTAATCGAACGACGTGATACGGTGGGGAGGCACGTCATCCATCCTCCTTCTAGCGAATGCGAGGTTAGTCAGGCATAGTGGCCTCGCAAAAGCCTTCATAATAGCCAATCTATTAATTAATCTATCGGCTATGCTCATAGCAGAATATCTGTGTAATTCTTGGGTAGCAAGCTAGTTCGAAGAGTGTGAGTTCCAGCGTAAAACGACGAATGTACGAAGACCTTTGCGAGGTCGCTGTACCTTCAACGTCCACAGGTGCAGTACCTCCTAACCAAAGGCGTGCAGGGAGACGATCCCGGAAGGGAAAACACCCTCAAACCTACTCAGTTTCTCGCTCGAAACTAACCCTCTTCATTATCGGTCAACATCACCAGGTCAGCCAGCAAGTCGTACTATGTTGTCGTCATCTCTGACCTACCCGCTTAAAGGGTACGGCCTTAGGAGAGACACAAGCGCAGGTTTCAAGAAGCGATGGATTTGGGACATCCAAGTAGGCGAGTGGCCTGTCCAAATCCAGCCTGTTCGTCAAACGGCCCCGGGAGTCTGTGTCTCTCTCTCTCCATCAAGTCGTCGCTTGTCAGGTGGTAAAGGGAAAGTAAGGTTTCACATCGATAGATACGGTAGGTAGGTAGGTGCCAACCTTTCATCCACGCATCCTCTACTCGTCTTTTTTCAGAAGAGGCCGCAACATCGATATAAGCCCGTAAATCCCGTAGACGATACCCACAGATCCCAAGATATTATCCTACGAGTCCTCATCGTCAAGTGCTTCTCCTGACTCACATCCCAACCCTCATATCGACCCCGTTCCAAAGACCTCCAAGTCATCCTTTCAGGACCACCCACTAGAACAATGACCTCGCGCCAAGCAAATCCCAATCCAGTATCTCAGGCCCCCTCTCGCCCTCTCGGCCAGTTCTTCCCCTCGGACAAGCTAATGATCCACTGCGGCTGCGTCCCCGTCGACCCCCTGACCCGCAAAATCGCCCTCATGCACTGCAGCACCGGCTCCATCATCCTCCCCCAGGGCCAAAAGAACATCGGCGAAGACCTCCTCACGGCTGCCATGCGCGAGACGCACGAAGAAACCGCCTACCCCGTCTTCCCCCTCCCCCTCCAAGTCCCCACGTACGCGACGCCGACGGCCCACCTGGACTTTGCCGAGGATATCGTGAGGGATGTGGCCATCAACGTGTTGAATGTTGAGCCTTCTTCGGTTTGCGTGTTTCCACCGAATCAGGACGGCGCCATCAAGATCCAGTTTTGGTTCGCGGCGCGAGGGGACTCGAGCGTCTTGCCGGATGAGAAGTTCAGGGACGAGTGGGTTCATGGCTTTTCCATGGTGTGGGTTGATGCGAAGGAGGCGGCTGGGAAGGTGACGGATCAAAACCATAAGATGGTGATTGAGAAGGTGTTGGCTGATATGAAGAATTCGGGCGTTGATATCTAAAGTTTGTTGATGAGGGGAGATGGGCCTTGCTCAGGGGCTGCTGCTACCTTCAGGCGTCGACGTCCACTCGATCTCGCTTTCGAACATGTCAAAATCCACAAATAGTATCAGCTATAGTATCGCTTCTTCCCTAGGGATATCCTTCCGTCTGTTATTCTTCAGCTCGTCTAAGTCTGACTGACTGGATTTCCTTGTTCGGCATCACGCCATTGGCCCATTCCCGAGTCCCCTATACAGCCATCCCTCCTCCCAGACTCCGACATGACAGACACAATCCGTGTCAAGCATCTGCATTGAATTTCCGTACTCTACATGATCTTTTCATCGTCTATCCGCGTCGCTGCCATCCGAAGACTACGACATTGCTCAACCCTCGAACTCTACTACTGCAGAACCTGCGGTTGGCGTGGCAGGGCTACCCCCTATCCTGCCTCCACTCGGGTCAGAATCCAAAAGGCTCTGCCCTTGAGGCTTTACAGATGCTCCGGCCTCTGCGTCTGCTCCATCCAGGATATCTCGATCCGAGCTCCTCACAGACCGTCGCTCGATATCCGTACTAGTCCCAGCTGCACCTTTTCGGACACCAACCTCGACACCAATGTCATCGTCATCTTCATCCTCGTCCCTCTGTCCAGGTAGCGCGTTCTTCTCAAGCTCCTTCTGTGCCTCTTCCATGCGTCTACGGACTTCGGTCGCAACGCGCATCCCATCCGTGACGATGTTGTCCAGAACGCCTCGCAGTCCGCGACCTCCCGCTGGCGGCCCGCTAGGAGGCGGGACGGGCGACCGTGTGCCAAAGCCAAGGCTCGAGAAGGTGGTCAGTGACGACGAAGCTGGGGCCGTGCTTGGGAGGCCTTCGATGATGTGGAACGAAGAAGGAAAAGATGACTCGAAGAATTGTTCGAGAAGCTCATCCGCCAATACCACCATCCTAAATGTGGGCAGTGTCATCTGAAGAGGATGGGCCGGATCAAGAGCGGCATTGGCTGCCTCGGATTTTGCCTTCGATACCCGTCGTCTTGACTCGTGGTCTTCTACACCGAGGTTTCCTAGGGTCGAGTCAGGGCTCGAACCGGGCTGCTTGGCTTTCTTAGGCGTGCCAGTGGGCGATTCCAAGCCCAGAAGATCCTCTCCGTCGTCATCTTCGTCGTCATCTTCGTCGTCGTCTCCTATCGCAAATGCATCCGGGTCCGGGGTTTCATTTATAGATGCTGCCTGCTTGGATGATGCCGCCGATGCCTTGGCAGCTTGGGCGGCCTGATTGACCGGATCGGCATATTCAAAGCATCGTCGAATGAAGCCGCTCACACTTCCCAAGAACCGCTCGTTATTCGAAATCCCGGGAGTCAGACTGCCCTGAGAATCATTCGCCGACGGACTATCACCGTTTAAGGCGATGCTGGAAGCACTAGGGCTTAGTGCTCCCTCGAGCCCACGTCGGGAAAGAAACAGGAGGGCTTCAGATATTCGCAAAATACCTTCTCGGTCCACGCTCCCGTCCTCGTCGTCGTCGTAGAGCTCGAAGAAGTACGTAATTGTGCCCATAATGTCGCGCTTCCCCTTGATTTGCGCCAGCCCCGTGACGACGTTTTGAAGCGTCAAGGCCGAATTGCCATCTACATCCCACTTCTTGAAAATACGCTTCAAGAACTCGTGATCAGCAGGCTCGGGGCCTGCCCCCCAAGATGATAAAATATCGGAGGGCCTCCTGGCACTATGGAACATGGCCTGCCGATCCGGTACGGCAGGCGAGTCTGAAATGGCCCATTTCGACATGCTCGCTAGAAATTCACGGAAAGCGTCGTAATCCATCAAGCTCGTACTCGGACCAAGGCCGACCCTGCCTTTTTCGACCTGACTCTGTGGTGCAGAGAAGAGCTCCGAAGCTCGCGCCCTACTTGCCTTGGCCCGCCGTTGCTTCTCTTCCTGAATCATATGGTCCCGTTGCTGTCGCTCGTACAAGATGCTATAGAACCGATCATACAACGCTCCCAACTCGTCCGTGCTCAGCAGTTTGCTATCAGGACCCAGGTTGCGGATTGCCGTTCTCTTGGCGAAGTTCTCAATATTATTGAGAACGGCATCCTTGTTCTTAAGGCGCAATTCCGTAATGCTGCTGTGTGTGATGCCAGCGAACTCCTTGAAAGCCACTACCATGAGCTCTTGGAAACGTGTCACAGCTCGGAGCTTGGGGTTCTCCGATTTAGGATGAGCTGATTCGTCTAGCCTTGAGAAGTAGGACTTAAGAACCGATATAAAGGCTCCGTCATCCGCCGCATCTAGCAGTTCCTCTCCGTTGATCCGCAAAATAGCCAGTCCAACCTGGAACAGGACCTTGGGTCCCTCAACAAAGAAGACATCCAATACGCGGAAAGCGAAGACGAGGGGCATCGAGTTGATGTAGAGCGAGAGAAACCATGGGAGCGATACAACCGAGAGCTGAACGTCGCTCTTGACGAGGTGGTCCCACAGAATAGGCATCGTCTTCTCAACCAGGGACTCAAAAACCTTCTGATCAAGCAAGGTGCCATACATGGTTGTTGAGTAATAGCCAGGCACTAGACGGTCGCATAAGGCGGAAAGGAGGAAGAATGCCTGGGCCTCGGACATGTAGATGAGCAGAGCAGCCACGACGATGTTCATCGCCTGGCAGTATCCAACATCGGCATTAACCCAACTGTAAGCAGTCAAGACACGACGGAGACGGCCAATGCCATCTTCGCTCTGGAAGCCGGGATACTCTGGCAAACTCCGGTTGAGGTCCTTCTCAATCTCATCAATAGCGAGCGACTCCTGGCCTTCGAACTTGGTCAGAGTATCCGCATACAATGACGGGCTCTCCAGACGCAGATATATAGAGCCTGAGGTCAACTCCCACGTCTCGCCACGGAGTCTGTTGGGAAGACCGACTCGAATGAGCTTGTGAAAGGTGGGCTGGCGGATCAACGTGAAGTTCCTCCCGTTATCACGCAGATATTCAGCCCATAGTCGCATCTTTGCCCTGTCTCGCAGCTTCTTCGGATCGCCCGGGTATCGAAAGATCATTCCAAGTCCAGCATCGGGGGGGCTGGTGCTCTTTCGCTCTTCTGGCCTCAGGAGGTATTCCGAATAATTGTCAGCTACGACTCGTCGCAGTTTGCCAACATTACCGACTCCAGCTCTCAAACCCCGTTTCAGGCCATCGCAGAATCGTTCGCAAGCTTGCCTAGTGCCGGCCAGATGTATCGTAATCCGTTGCTCTCGAGAGTCCTTCTTATCCTTGTTCTCTTTGGCACTGTCCCCAAGAAGTGCATTCCAGGTGGTGATGGCAAGGGCGAACTGGATGGCAAGGTGTCAGCTTCGGTGCAGGCTTGTGGGCGAAGGGCCAATGGCTTCATACCTGAAAGTTCTGACTACTTAATCGCTCGACCCTCCTGATGGCACACAGGGGAAAGGTAAAGCCATTGCCACCAGGTCCCCCACCATGCGTCTGGCCGGTGAAGGCCGTCGACGTCGAGGTACTAGCTGACTGCACGAAGCTGGAAGGTGTTGTAGAGAAGCATATATAAGCCTCGGATAGGTGGAGCTTTCCGGAGTAGTGCCATCCTTGGTCGGTATCTCTATCACCCTTTGTGAGGTTGGAGGGCGGGATGGTCAGTTCAGCACTGATCTCGTAGAGGGGCGTCTGCGAATCGGGAAGGCGGAATTGGTTCTGGAAAAGGGACGACTTGGAGGGATTGCGGTCGGAGCTCGATATGTTAAGCCCCTGGGTCGGATCGATAAGCTGCTGGGCCTTCTGTACGATGTTTGTGAAGTTGGAGAACATGATTTCGGTCAACAGCGCATGACGAGAGGGGGGGGTTGGCTATTCGGAGTTGGCGAAGCGATAGAAATGGCGGAGATGCCGCCTGATGTCTATTTATCGGGTCAGTAAGGGGGTAGGTCGTGGACTTTGGCGTTTCCTTGATGAACGAGCACTTCTCTAGAGGCTCCAGTCAGGCGGTGACGAGGAAGGGTTCTAGGACGTCGGGGCTGAAGTTTAGAAGGCTGAGATGGGATCGATGCTCGGCGGTCGCTCACGCACCTGTGGTAGCGCACCCAGGGGTGAGGAGCCTAACATAGGGAGCTTCCAGCACAGGGTGGTGGAGGGCTGACGCTAAAGAAGCCGTTGGTGGTCTCAGTGCCTGGGGCCTGAGCGTCCGGGGGGGGTTCCGTGGGCTTCATTAGGGGAGAGACCGGGCTATTGAGGTGTGGAACGCAATAACTGCTTTGATAAGTTTCCGAGTTCTTCGAGAACTGAAGCGCCGTGTGCCAAAGGAGGTTCTCGTGGTCACACGTATGAGGGCAAAATCAACTGGTGGTCTGTATGAGTCCAGAAAGACTCGTGGGACAGGGTAAGGGAGGGGACCAGACACGGTGGAGGGCGAGAGAAAAGTTCTTATTAACGAAAGCGTTCGATATTAGAAACCCAGCGTCGATGCTTCGTCCAAGACAAGTAGGTATAATCGTACTATGTAGGTATCTTGGTGTATTGAAATAAAGGCTAGATTGTCAAGGACAACGATGTGGTGTCGAAGTGCGATGTTGTGCACACCTACCCTACATCTTCGGCCATTCATTCTTACCGAACCGAGATATCCCAGGACAACTTCAGAAGCGCAAAGGGGGAGAACATAGAAAATACAGACGTTCCCCTACTAGGCTGCCCACCTCTGACGCCCGGTGAGGTCATTTACCTTATCGACTACTCCTGCGCTGGACCCCTCCGACCTGGATGGCGTTTCAATGGGAGCTGTGGCCAGTAACCACGAGCGATGCCAACAGTTGCCCCTACAAATGGCATACTGCAGTCTTATCGAAGCATGAATCACGACATATGACAACCCAAGTCGAATCACCGTTCCATCCAAGCCGACCTTATCAAGAACCGCTCGATCCTCGTGAGCCAGAGGGAAATAAGTCACCATGGGCCACTCACGACTGCCCCCGTTGCGTCATAACCGCCCCGCGGCGATACTATCCCAGTCCCTCCCCCAAAAAGTCCCCCAGGAGGTCCAGGATCATCATCCACCCTTTCCCTCTTCAACTCCTCTCCTCCGCGCTCATGGTGGCCGCTGTTGTCTCAGGATTCGGACGCGGCTGAACAACTCCATCGTCAAATTCGCCAATTTCCCCGTCTCACCGACAATGTTTCAATTGACAGTGTAGCACTGACCGACTAATAACCTAACTTCGTACTCTGCTCCGCGAACCCGCCCCCCCAGCGCCGTCTCAAACGAAGTCACCACCAGCGCTACCAACACCCCCCCTGAAGTAGCCGTCGCATCCTCTCGCTCAACTCCGTCGCAAGAGAGTTTCCAATTATATATATATTTTCTCGTGTGTTTTCCGCTTCGATGGCTGTATCCCTACAACTGAATGTGGCAGCCTCGTAATATTCAGACCCTGACATCGTATCCAATCATGGCGGCCACTGTCGCGCATGCGACACTGCCTCACAGTGGTATGGGAACGCCTTCGCATCCTCACGATGTCTCCGCTGCCTTAAACGCGGCGTCTTCGAACCGTAGAGGGGGAGGGGATGGCGACCCGGCCAGTGGCGAGGGTGACGATGGCTCCTTGACGCCGACGCCCGACTTCAACTTGAAAGATTTCAAGCTTGTGAGAACCTTGGGGACGGGTGAGTCAGTCGGTACCCTCAACGGCCGCTCTTAGTGTCTAACGGTCTCGCTCAAGGTACATTCGCAAGAGTATGCCTTGTTCGTCCCGCCGCAACTGCGCATATACCCCTCGACCACCAAAGGAATCCCGAAGTCTACGCGCTCAAGATTCTTCGAAAGACGGAAGTCATACGCCTCAAGCAGATTGACCATGTGCGCCACGAGCGAGCCATCCTCGCCGACGTCTCCGGGTACCCTTTCATCACTAACTTGCTGGCCACCTTTTCCGACAACGACTCGCTCTACATGCTTCTCGATTATGTGCCGGGAGGCGAACTATTCAGTTACTTGCGCAAGCTGAGGCGCTTCGACGAAGAGACGTCTAGGTTCTACGCCGCGGAGATTGTGCTGGTGATGGAGTATCTCCACGAGAAGCAGGGCGGTGTGGCATATCGAGACTTGAAGCCTGAGAACCTGCTGTTGGATCAGGATGGGCATATCAAGCTGGTGGATTTCGGCTTCGCCAAGAGACTGGGTAATCGAAGAGACAAGCCCGTCGAGACCTACACCCTTTGTGGAACCCCTGAATATCTCGCGCCCGAGGTAATTCAGAACAAAGGCCACACGACTGCCGTGGACTGGTGGGCTCTAGGAATCTTGCTATTCGAATTCCTAACGGGATATCCACCGTTCTGGCACCAAAACCCCATGGAAATCTACAAACAGTGAGCAGTCAACCCTCTCATCATCCTACGTCTTCACAGCTAACAAGGCCAGAATTCTAGAAAAACCCGTCGTGTTCCCCTCCGAGCCAGAGGTGTCGGACCATGCCAAAGACATCATCCGCTCATTCTGTACTGTGGACCGCTCAAGAAGGCTCGGAAACATCAGCGGCGGCGCCGCCCGCGTCAAGTCACACCCCTTTTTCCAAGGGACAGACTGGGAAGACGTCTTCAACCGTCGTCGGAAAGGGCCCATACTCCCTCCCGTTCGATACCCGGGTGACGCTTCCTGTTTCGACGTGTATCCTGAAGATGACGGGAAGCGAGAACCCTATACGGATGATATGGCCGCGAGATATGACCAGTACTTCAAGGACTTTTAAACGCCTCCTCATCGTGGGAGATTCCCTCCTTCAAGAACCAACTCTACAGAATCTACCAACCACGAAAGCAATACCAAAGACTGCACAAACCATTATATATTCAGGTACATGTCGCCATCGCCGGCAGCGAACCAAACATAGCGAGCAAGGCAAAGAGCGGAGGAAAGGTCGAGCTATCAGGCAAGGTCTATGAGGAATGCAGACGATGACGATGGGGGGACTGGCGTTTCGAGGACAAATGAATGGGGCATTTACGAAGTGATGGTGTCCATGAACATGGGAGGCATTTTCTAGAACTTAAACCATGATCGATTATACTGAACCCAACGCTTAGCCTCCAAAGATACAAGGACAGTGCACTAAACAAGCCATGCATGCGGTTTCCATCGTTCTAAAGACATATTCTTCTAATTCTGCTCTACGGCCAGGGGTATAGATGAAGGCTGAAAAGGTCATCTCGCGTGCTCCAAGACATATCCAATCTGCGTCATCCGTGTATATACATATACAATACCCTTCATTTCGCAACCTTCGCAACTCAAGAATTTCGCTCAGAGCAACAAGGAACACGAGGTTTCATCAAAGCATCGCCATCTTACCATGTATAGCAAAACCAAAACCTCTAGACATATAAACCCCGATACAACCAGTAAGTTCCCAGTCCGATAGCCAACGTGGTGGCAAGTACCCAAGCCCCCTCTTTTGTACTCCATAGGAACATGCTCCAGCCGGCCATGACTTCCTTCCGCCGTGCCGCTGCTCGCCGCTCCCACGCCTCGGGGTCGATCTCGACGGGAAGACGGACGCGAGGGTCCACCGAGGTTTCCAGCTCTCGCAGCTCAGGAGGTGGAGCGAGTTCTGATGGGGGTACGAGGGGGACGTCCACGCGGAGGAAGACGGGGCGGTGATCACTGGTTCGCAGAACGGGCAGACAATCATAGGCGCGGACAGTGATGTTCGGTGTTGAAGATTGAGATTTCACCCACCCGGGGAGGTCGAGGTAGAGGATGCGATCGGTCCAGCTGGGGTATCGGTGGGAGGCGAATTGCCAGGGGACTTCGACTTCCGGCTCTGCCTTCTGAGGTAGGACATCGTATTTGTACGTGGGCGGGAAGTGCACCTCGTGCTCCGATAGGCCATGGAGCGTCCGTCCCGCGTTCCTTTCCCTCGTGAGCTGGTCTAAACGAAAAAAACCGGGGTAATAATTCTCAGATTCTGGGTCGAGGCTGGGGAATGTGGCAAAGGGAGGAGGCGACGTAGTTGAGATGCGATAGTTCAGGTCCCCCGCAACAAAGAGGTGAGAGGATGGCTTGAAAACGGAAATGTCGTGAAGCTGCTGTTGAAGTTGCTTGTGCTGAGCATCGTGCTCGTTCTGGAGAAGGTGTATTCGCTCCGAGGCGTCATCGCCAGTGGGCGATTGTGGTGAGAAGGAGGAAGCGTGGCCTTTTCTAAAGCTCTCGACAACCTCCTCTGGATTCTCAAAGGCCATACCGCGCACGATGGCGGCCCAGTTCGCGTTTCGTCTGGCCAAATTCCATTCCATGGCCGCCAAATGCGTCGCCACGAACGTCAGCTCCGTCGACAGGCCCTTTACGCCCTCATACATCATCCGCAGCCCTATGGCTCCCTTGTTCCCCATGTCGGCAGCACCGAATCCCACCTCAGCCGCCTGTACATTTCGTAAACGTCGAGGATCGCGCGCGAGGAGGACAATGCCTGTGTATCCGACGTTGTTGGCTCTTACGAGGGTATACGGCTTGATGGGCCCTGCGGCCGTCGTCTCTGACGTTATGATGTCGCGAAGAGAGTCGGCATGTCGTGTTGCAGCGAGGTTAATGGCCTGTTCGAAGCGGGCGAGGTAGGATGCTAGGAAGTATCCGCCGATGAAGCAGTAACTTAGAGGTGCTACTTCTTGTAGAGACCTGCAACGCGGCCGAGGTCAGCACACAACTCCCTTGCAAGAACCCTTGTCGGCGTTTCACCGCGGTGAACGGTCTTGTTGTTGCACGACCTAGGCGCCGGGCTCGGGCTCGGGCTCGGGCTTGGGCTTTTGGCCTGGACTTACAGGACGATTAGATCTGGTAAACCGACAGCATTCGTGCTCAACGCATCCTGCAGATGCTTTGCAAACACGGGTACATTGATGGAATTCTTGGCACAGTTGAAGGTCAAGACGAGGAGGTCCAGCGTCGAATTCGCCATGATTCCCCGGCCGACCGACGCTTCTGTGTTCGCCGTCGTCATCGCACAGGAGCGAGCGGTGGTTTAGGTCGAACCGAGTCCGGGAGATCAGGGGACTGACGAAGGGATGATTTGGAGCGTGGTCGGAGCGACGACGTAACGAGATCTCGTTATCGATCTTGGAGCCACTTGTCGATCACTCCAAAGTCTAATGCTTAACTCAAGGGGCGCGGGTTGTGGGCGAGTGCGTGTGGGCTATTGCCGAACTCGGCATGGAGGGGGTTGACGTAAGAGAGAGCTTGAGCCGTCGAGTCTCGGAGGCCCACGGAATTTGGAGATGCTATAAAGCCCTTCAGTGAAGCCTCCCGGGGAAAAAACATCCGGCCACGAGCTGCTCGAGGGCACTTACTTATAGGCCTTGTGAGCATGTCATGAGCTATTCAGCCAAGCCTCTCTCCCCCCATTCTTTGGTCGTTCGCCGATCGGGATATCACAGAGGGAACCAGGCGGACCAGGCATGGGTTGGAGGTACAGCCTCCGCCGGCCAAGCTCACCGTCTATCCCATGTACCGTAAAATCACCCGCCTTAGCTCCAAAACCTCATCACATGCGACCAATCGCCCCCGGACCATCACCAGTTGGACTCACGCGCTCTCCTGCGGGCCCTTTCGGGCAGTGCTCAATTGTTCAGTATAATTCCATTTGCCATCAGAACGCTATTCAGGCTCTAGATCCACAGACACGCAACCGTTTCAGCCTCGAGGGCTGCCTTTCCAGCCGAGCATCTAACCGCATGTCCAGTGCCCAAAAAGCCATCCTCCGAACAATCATCAAGGCCGTCACTGTGGATGAGGAAGTGTATGAGGTAAACAATCTTGGTTTGAATACTAGTTTATGCTGTGAAATGAGTGAATGTTACGACCCGCTTGCTAGCCATCCCGGCGGAACCAACCATGAGGTGCCTCGCTATAAACTTGGCTCTCTTGGCTTCGGAACCGTTTCCAAGAGGGTCCAACTGGGAGTTGGGACGCGCGGTGTCGACCACTCTCACGGGAGGCCATCGCCATTACCACCGTCGCCCGGCAAAGCCTGCCACCCACTCCCCTATCCTACGCTGGTAAAGGTGGCTGAGACATGCAGGACCCGCAGTGAACTTCAAGGATTGCGAATTTTCATGTACCGTCGTCCGCCTCTGTCAAAAAGCCACCAAATATTTCGCCGGCTGGTGGCCATGGCCCCAAGAAGTCCAGGCAACTCGTCCGTGACTTTAGCTCCAGGCGCAGAGAACTGCCCGCTGAAGACGACAGCCGCCTCCAAACCGCGCCATTAGGCCAGCGTCTCCCCCCGTAACCTCCCCAGAAGCCGACCCGGACGTGTCAGAGCAAAGTCGAAATCAGAAAACAAGGCGGCGAACACAATAATTAAGGATCGAAAGGAAAATACCAAAGAAATAAATGCCTGCTCAGAAGGACGTAGCCCTACCGCAACGACGGAGTATCATTGAAGATGGTGTTTTGGCTGAAGCTTCAACTCATACTCGGAATTTTCGACCACGTAACACGCGGGTGGCCCTGAAAATTAGGTTTCCGCGTGCACAAGGCCCGGAAGGGCGAACCACAATCCCCACAGGTCTGGTACACCAAAGCGGGATGGAGTACCGGACATGCCGTTCAGGTTGACTCTGACGGCAAAGGGGTTTGTGCAAGAAGCCCAGGAGCTCCTCTTTCAAACATCTTCACCAACCAAGGCCACCCGAGACATGCGTGAATTCGTGAAACCCCAAAATACGTCGAAGAGCGAGATAGAGCAGATGCGTAGGAAAAGGGCGAGACCGGACTGCGCACCAACACGTCGACTGCTATCAATCTACTAAATGGACGGGCCATTCAGGTTCCCAAAGAGCTATACGCAGGATGTCGATGTCAGTGTTCTTGTCGCTAGGCCCGGTCCGCCAACAATAAGAGTTCTAGAGGAGAGAGTAGGCATTGTGCAATCATGTTGGCCGATAGCTGCCAGAGGCGTGTCCCGCTCCCTTCGAAGCTGACCGAAGCCTGTTTATCGTCCACTGAGTCAGCCATAAGTGGTCAGCATAGTTCACTTCGGCCAGCGGTACGCAAACACACTAAACGCGCGAAGGAAATAAAAATCCCTTACAAGGAAATTGACTGGGCAGGGCAGGGCAGGGCAGGGCATCTATAGACTCACATCCTGTCGCTTCCGCCAATGGCACGGTTAGTATCCGGAGTGTCGACACCGCCGCCAGATCCGCGCTCAAGCATCTTGCGTCGGGAGCTGGGGATGGCGTTGGGCTTGGCGCCTCCAGACTGACCAGCAGTGGCAGCGTTGGTGCGAGAAGCACGGGCCTTCTCGTCGTCCTCAGGGTTGGCCTGTCCGGCAGCCTGGGCAATGGCCTGGGCGTTCTTCTGGTACTTGTAGACTGTCCAGTCAAAAACGTAGTCGTACTGGAATCCCTCACGAACGAAGAGATCGCGGAAGATCTTGCGAAGGTAGCTGTAGTCGGGTTTGTCATCGAATCGAAGAGATCGAGTGTAGTTGAGATAGATGGCGAACTCGTTGGGGAAGCCACGGCAGAGGACCTCGGTGGGGGTGGTCATCTTCTTTTCCATGATGCGGTCGTACTTCTGCTTCTTGGTAGCAGCCTTCAGTCCCTGCCAAGGAAGTGAACCACGACAGAAGTACAGCATGACGTAACCGAGGGATTCCATGTCGTCACGACGAGACTGCTCGACACCCAAGTGGGTGTTGATAGAGGCGTAGCGAGCGGTACCGGTCAAGTTCTTGTTCTCTCTGTAAGGGATGTGGAAGTGAGTCTTAGGGTCTCGGTACTTCTTGGCAAGACCAAAGTCGATAACGTTGACCTGGTTGCCACGCTTGCCGATACCCATGAGGAAGTTGTCAGGCTTGATATCTCGATGGATGAACGACTTGGCATGGATGTATTCGATACGAGAGATGAGCTGATCGGCTAGGAGAAGGACAGTCTTGAGAGAAAACTTTCGGTTGCAGAAGTTGAAGAGATCCTCCAACGAGGGGCCGAGAAGATCGAGAACCATGGCATTGTAGTCACACTCAGTGCCGAACCAACGGACGAAGGGAATGCCAACACCGCCGGCCAGGGACTTGTAGACACGAGCTTCATATTCGAGCTGGGGGTGTTTGGCCTTGACGGACTCGAGCTTGATGGCAATCTCCTCACCGGAGATGATGTTGGTGCCCAGGTAGATATCGCCGAACGAACCGGAACCAATCTTTCGGCCGATGCGGTATTTGTTACCGACTCGGAGATCCTAGTTGATGAGTTAGCCCGAGGTTCTTCGAAGTAAACAATGGTGGGTGATTGGTTTGACAGCGGTGATGGAGAATTAACTCTGCCACCGCAGCCAGATACAATCGTTGAAGCTCATGGAGACGGAAGGACGTAGGGCAGTAAAGTGTTTCCACTAATCCAGCGTTCCTTGCCGTCGCCAAAAGCCCTCGAGATCGTCGTGTATATGCGATAAAGCTAAGGGTGACGTGAGCATACCATGGTCGTCATCTGAGCGGTCGAGAGATGCTCCGTTCCTTGACGGAAAGGAAGCAAGTTATGATTATGGAGTTCTTAATCAACCTGCGAGCCCCTTGTGGCTATGCGGTGTCAGTTCAGCTCGTTCAGGGTGGTGCAGAATGGTGTTGAAGGAAGGAAGGAAGAGAGGAAGAAAGAAAAAAGGTGGTGCGGCGTTGAAAGAGCAAGGCCAGGCATAAAAATGGATGCGGCAAATCCGGGTCGCAAAGGGTGGGCGGCCAACGCCACAACCTCAAGGCAAACTAGACTAGGACCCGGACGCAACTCGGTCACAACAGTCTGACGAGAAAAAGCAAGCAAGCGAGTATACGATATTGAAAGCAAGGATGAGCACAGTGTTGAAGAAAAGCAAGCATAAGGATCAAATAGATTAGAACATACCTGCAACGAGACTGTTTGAAGCTGAAGGCGGTCAAGACGCGCTTCTAACCTCCGGATTGAGATAGCGGTGATGGATTGAACCACGGGCGGGAGTAGAAGAGGTCGGAGAGAGGTAAGCGGAGTCGGGTGACCAGGGGGTGATGCAAATTTAAAGAAGAGGAAAGACAGAAACTACGGTGGCCGAGACGCTCGAGAGAGAGAGGGAGAGAGATAGAGAAGATGGTTGTTAAAAGGCGTCGATTTACGACGGCTCTCGGAGTATGAGTATGCAAGAAGGTCGAGGTTCGAGATTCGAGATGAAGGACCGGAAGGTTTTGGAGGTTGAGCTTTGAGTTGGAGTGGTGGAGAGAAGGAGAAATCGGGAGGAGCGAAAGGGGAGGGGAAAGGGCGGCGGGAATTTACCTCTCATCTTCTCTTCAGCTTCTCCTCAGCTTCTTTCCCCCCCCCCCCCTTCCCCCCC